>UXSR01000024.1:0-137029 GCA_900604375.1 Mesocestoides corti
ATATATATATATATATGTTTAGAGGTGGCAGAACTAGGAACACTTAGTGATGATACACGTAATTTTAAATTGTGCGGACACCAGTTACGATCAAACTGTATTTAATTAGGGCTGAAATCAGTTAGAAGCTTAAACGGTTCATACAGTTTAGTAAAGAGTTTAATCCACGAGACGGTAGATAAAGACAAAAGTTAATTGCCAGGTGCTTGGCGAAAATGCACGTCTGAGAGGAAAAAAAGGGTCTTGGGTGTCATAGAATATGTCGATGAACTTTATCTAGTTGAAAGTAAATACTGAGTTTAAACAATAAAAGAAAATCTTTGCAATCAGTAGCCCAGATAAACAGTTGTCTATTGAGCGCAAAGTTGGGGAGATGACAGGATGTGCAAATAAGTAAAAATTCTCAAATATATGTTTCATAAATAGAGCATGAGCAAGGGGACAAGTTAGCCAAATGACCCAGAGCACGTAGTTTTGGTAAAACACTAAGTAGTAAAAGGTGTATATTAAAATTTTTAGATTGATGTCCAGTAGCACTCATCTGAGGTGCAGTTGATTTCAGTGGCAAATATTTATTAGATAGGGCATGGTAAGTACGGAATAAATAAAATATTCTCTGCTGACAAGGATTAAGCGCATAATTTATATAAGACTGAGACAGATATTCTTGACACCAATTAACTGGACCATTGGAACGGAGTTAAATCACTTAGTATCAAACTAAACAAATTAGACTCATGCTAAATAAACACTCAAAATATAACTCCCTTAAGAACAGAGGAGACCAACCTAATGCGGGAGAAGCCATTGAAACTAGTTAGCTCTTGAAAAAGACACTGTCTGCATCTTTGTCTACCTCATTATCTGATAACCAAATTCTCTTGATTCACATATGTTAATGCATGCTTACATAAAGAGTCCTAGCTAATACATTTTTAATCTTTCAAAAAACTTGTATTACATTTGCATGTTTTTCTTACAAATTAGCTGAATGAAACATAACCCTATTTAAGAGTTAACTATTGGTGCAAATGCTATAATTATATGTCATTATAATCTTTTAACTTTCGAGACTGTAATTATAAATGCATTTGTTCACAAAAAACGTCCTTATGAATATTGTTTACAATAGTCAATATGACCTTAGGAGAATTGCTTAAGGAGGGTGCTTTGCAATTGTGTTGGGCTAAATTCGTGTTTTGTTTGGTTTTCCAATGTGCATGTTTCTCTTCATGTATTTAACCGTTAATTTCTTTTGCTTACTAATATGGATTATAGGTACCTTTGATTCAGTTTGAATTTTATTCCTGTGTTTTACGACGGAGTGATGACATATTTATTTTTAGGTACTTATAAATTGTCCTGTTTTCTGTATTGTTTTATGCTATAATTTTTGCTGTTTTGTAAAAGGTGTCGTTGGGAAGGATTATTGTTGATTGGGTTATGTTGCTTCTGATTTTTTTTAGGTGTCAGCCCTGAGCACGAAACCAGAATGTAGCGTGACAGGTTGACTGTATAAACGTTGTCGTTATAAATAATCACGTTTATAAAATCACAATTTTATTAGAAACTGTTTGCCTGCATCGTAAATGTATATATTCTATAGGAGAATGTGGTAAATTGGCCTGTTTGAATTTTGTCGGCGGTGCCAAAGTGTCGATATCCCCAAATCTACAGGTGTCTTAATTCAAGTTCAAAATTAAAAATTGGAGTTGATAGGGTTGTCTTGCTCACTTTTGTCCAATTTCACTAGTTCTCCTAATCGTTCTGAAAAAAACATGGCTCCGCATCCACAAAGTATCACACATGAACTCAGCTCGACTAGACCATTTAATTTGCAAACCCTTGTGCTTAATTTGATTTTTAATTGATGATTTATCATTTCTAACAGTGTTTTTATACACATTCCTAACTCACACTAATGAAGTTGACCTCTATCTCATCTTTGATAGCATTGTTTTTCCCATACTTCTCTAGTGACGTCATTCTATCCCATGAATAGTTAAAATACATTTCCCATGGGTGCATTATGATACTATTGTCTAATAATTTCGGCTTACGGAAACGGTTGCATTTATTTTATTGCGATGTTGATATTTGCATCATCCCTGTTCTGCCAAGTAATTAGGTTTTGATTCCTTAAGTTGCTTCCACACTTGTCATCGAGGGTGTGTGTGCGAGTCTAATTTATGCTCGTCATGTACTCTTTTATTGTAGCCAAGCGCCATGTTCAAATTCAAATGGTTTTTTTCGGCGGCACTGATCTTCCTGGTGACAACCTACATGTACCTTTTCTTGTCGGTTATGAACAAACCTAACCATTGCCCACCTGTGCCGCCTTCGGGTTCTGCTCTAGGTGAAAATAATGAAAGCGCTCGACAAGAAGAATTACGGTATGTTGCTTTCACGTTTGCTTAAAATGTATAACTTGCTTCAATGGCGGCTTCCAACGTTACTTATTTGAGTGATAATTGTAATTAAATAAAAAATCAGCAGAGCTCCGAAATCTAAGTTTGGATCAAATTTTACCACAACGAGGACAATTTCATATTATTATTCGGTAAAGGAGAATATATTGTTGTTTTTGTTTCGCTCCGTCTACGTGTCTTCTTGAAGTGGTTTAACATTTCGTTATAATTTGTTGAGTTGATAAATCGTGTTTTACTGAATCATGCCTGAATTCCAGAATCGAAGTTTTCATGCTTTACGCATCTGGCTGATATTATCACTGACAGAGAGCCAGCGCGAAGCATTTTATTATTAAAGCACTAAATGTTGTGTTCAAAGGTAATATTGTCAAGTCATCCAGTGCTAGTGCTTGTGCAGGTATGGTTGTTCATTATAGTCACTACTTTTCTGTATGAACATTTAGGAAAATCTGTAAGTTCGGATTGTCTGGGGTTGCCAATCACCCTATTTCTTATCTAGAAATAGAATACCCTCGAGTTACCTTTGAGTAGTTCAAAATGGGGATTTGAGTATTTTCTAAGCAGAGTTTTCGGTCGGACCTTAATGCCAATCATTAAGAACCTTCTCGATTCCATTTTTCGGTATTAGGGGAAAGCTTAGTTGTGATCCTTTCTTCGTGTCGTTACGCAACCTATTTGGCTCTAACTCTTGATTCATTCCTTTGGAATATACGCACTAAACCATGTTTTTTTGCTTATTTCTCCTTGTTCTTTTTAGGAAACCTGAGGTTGCTATCCAGGTCAGCAACTGTAAGTTGAATCAGACAGCTTAGCATTCCTTTTTGTAATATAAGCAGGAGACTGTTATGGTCTCACAAACTTTCTTTTTTATCCTATTTTCCAAAGAAAGGACGCAAACTTCAAATATGCACTCAATAATGAATAATCGTGGTCTGGTAAAATGCCTATTAATTATACTTTAATGATCATTAGCTGATTAAATTTGCACACATTGATGATTACTAGTGAACGTTCATAAATAAAGTACTCATGATGTGTATCTACGATTTGTGCTGCATAAATACGTGTGGTATGACCACATGGTCTTTGTTCAGAACTTCACGCCATCCTCTTTCCTATGGCTTCCCGCAAATATACTTTCATTTTATATCTATTCGCGTGGCGGGTTGCTTGCATGACTTTTAATTGTTAACATTGCGTTATTTGACTATCAATTCTTCATGCCTCCGTTAGCACGCAGTTAGTAGCTTAGCGCTATGGATTTTTAAACAACTTGGTTTCAATTTTTCACATTTTAACGCACAAATAGCATTCTGCGTATAACAGAGTATCATTTCTTCGGACTCATCTTTGTTTCCATTTGAAATCATATTACTTCTCATCTTTAATAACATTAATGATGGTTACCTGTCTCTCGTGTAATTGATATCGTTATGTTTCCCACCCCGAGGCACCTAAGGATTGTCGAAATTGGTTAAACCAATTATGCCTCTGGTCAATCAACTCTCCTAAATTCTTGGAGTAGACTTTTAGGTTAGGTGTCTTCGAAGAATCGCAGCGGTTCTCCACCTAAAAATGCACCACAAAAATCCGTATGCACTCAAAATTCAAGTCTACTTTCCCTTACCTCTAAATGTGATGCGAAACTCCAACGTTCAAACGTTTTAGTACATACTGTTAACTCATTATCTTAGATTTTTAGTTACGCAGATTAAACTAAAGCCTGTTTTCTTCTTTGGCCGAATTACGTTCCTAATCACGTCTTCGATTACAGCTTATTGGTTCTACAGCATTTGTCAACCGCGCACTTTTTCAACACTTGCATCTTTGTGTGCGGTCTTCCCTAAAAGTCCTCATTTCTTGTATGATTTGCTCGAAAATGATGCTTGTTTTGTCACATTAAGGTTTTCACAAATAACGAAATCGTGAAATAAGTGTTTGCCATTGTTCTTGACGCCATAGTTATCGTCAACTTTTATGGCGGCTTCTCTATCCCGGATACTTAAGTCTAATTTCGGCCCCTACAAGTTGCCTCGTGGTCCTGATTCTAAGCCGACTGTGATTGTTTTCCAGATGACCTCATATCGTGTAACAAGTCTGTTTTATTACACAATTACACTTTCACAAGTTATTTTGCAAAACTCGCAAAATAACGCAATTCAAAGATTACTTGGCCTCCATTTGCGCGAGGTACCAGTACAACTGATATCGATTGGGGTGAAAAGGTTACTTTCCGTACTGTTTATCTGATCTTTTGTTTTAGATTCCCTGTTGGGCTATAGTCATCATGTTCTTCAGCGTCGAGCGATTCGACTCACGCGTGAGTCCCGTAATCTGATGCAGGCGAAGCTCCGTGAGTGGCGTAAGATTAAATCTCTGCCAGACACGTTCGTGAAAGACGTTGATGCGGTGCTGGCCGTCTTCTCCGAACTAACTGACTTGCTGGAGGTGAACGTGGAGGGCCTGGCGCGTGTCAATGGTGCTGGGACCGCCCAACGAGTCGCGTTACAACGACTCACCGACGCCTTAAACTCGGAACTCGATAAACTTCAGGTACTCAATGATGTTTTTCATACCTTATGCTGCTTACGTGTTTAAGAAATAGCATCGCATTCACGGGCCAATTTTTTTAAACTAACAGGAGGGTAGGAAGATGCATTATTTAATTTGCATCTGCTAACATCTGATTTTTGTTTATCTTCGGCGTGTCTTGTACTAGAAGGTTACGCGCCTTGGGGTTGTTAATGAACTGTGCTAATTACTTGGACGATTTCGATTCTGATACATGCACTGCATCTTCCAAACTGAACTCTAAAGTCTCGCTGATATTAGCCTTTCTGTATAACCGATTTTAATACCTGATTTTGGAGTTATCTTATTTGTAGTCACGGCAAGTAGTTTTATAAATATAATATTTCACAAAGCTTAATCAAAGTAGTCCGATGGTGTCACCGCGTGTTGCCTACTTAAATTGTTTTCAAGGGAACAGTTTGAAGTATGAGCATTCAAATGCGCCCATCTTCCCTGTTACCGAGTCTCACATCCTCCGTACTTCAAAACTTGTTCACTTGTACCAGGACCAAATCAGAGTGTTAATCTCGTTTGATCCTGTTGCATTAGTTGAGACCTTTGATGTCCTCAATCTGCCGAACGTGCTCATCTTTGTACAGAGTTGAAATCTGCTTCTTTAGCACCATTGGTCTTTCTAGTACTATTGATGCTAAAGCCATTCTGTTTTCCAATTTGATATGCAACAAGTGGTACGAAAATGGTATATCTAGTATAAACTTGTGTACATAATAGCTTATCGCATTCTGGAGTTGACACGTTAACATTTTGTCCACTGTCACTTTATTATGCCGGTTTGTTTGATGGCGTCAAACGCATGTCTTCTGTGCTTGATTTGTGCCATTCATTTGCTTGTGCTACAAATCAGAACCCGAAGAACTGTACCAAGTCGAAACACCTCCTCATGAACATAAACAAATCGTGCGGTTTCGGCTGCCAGCTTCACCACGCTGCCCACTGCTTTCGACTCGCCGTCGCAACCAATCGTGTCCTCCACTTGATCACCGACGAGTATTCCTATTCCAAAAACGGCTTCTTCTCCGTGTTTCGCCCCCTCACTTCGTGCCCCTCTGTTAAAACTGGTGCTAACGGAAACCCTATTACGTGGGGCTGTGCGTTTGTTTTCAATCATTTAATCAGTTTTGTGCTTGCTAAGTCAATGACCCTTTGTCTGTATCCACATGCTCTTTACTTTTTATTGCTAGAAATGATTGTCTCATTGCGAACTTTTCGTCTCTCTGTGCGTGATATATGCACGCAGGAAATGATTGTTTTTGTATTGCACCAAATTTAGTTATTTTGACTAATCGGTTACTCTAATTTTACCAATAACAAGGTGTGCAAAGTTGCCTTACTCGCCTTGCTATCGTCCGTCGTTTTCAGTGTGTTTTCATGGGACGAAGGCGAATCAGAAGGATCGATTGCCTTGCTTTTTGACTTCATGGTAGTTCTTACCCACTATACTACTACGTTAATTCGGTATTAGTTAAGGCAGGGTATTACTTTTCGCTTAGACTGACGGGAATGGTTTGCAGAATGCCTTGACTGACAAACGCCAATGACCTGGCTTACTTTAATAGTCATTTCTTCTCATCATAAACTTAATTTGCCTGGTTAGTGAGAAGTGAAATCCCCCACTTGTTTGTGGTTTCGATTTATCTGTTCTTGTGAGTAAAATGGCTCATGCAAAAACCCCGTGGTTTTATGCTTGTCCTCACACTCAAATTCATTAATCCGACTGCAAACTTCAATCGTTAGGTTGTTTCACTGAGGCGGATATCGTTTATTGAAGAGTACTCCGTGATGAAAGGGCTTCAGAATACCATACCTGAGATTTGGCTTTGTCGTTATATTATGTCACTTCATTAATCAAATCATAGTAGTGTTTCGCATCTCGAGTTTCACAGCTCGTAACTGTTTTGCATTTCACAATGCTTGTATTTATTGACCGCTGTTATTATATTGTAATGAATGGTTTTATCCTTGCTCTAGCTCCTGGTTTTGAGAATGCAGATTACGTTTACTGTCCCATTGTGGAACAATTTCATGAAATACCACAATACGCACCCCCAGCTGTGCCAACGTCAATCGCCGATGCCCTGGCGCATCTTCATGGGGCCCCGGCGATCTGGTTTTCTGGCCATCTCCTGGCCTATATCATGCGGCTCAAGGAGGGCCAGGTCTCAGAGTCCGTTGAAAAGGTCGTCAGCATGGTAAGGGGCACGCCGGACACCTCTCCTGTGGTTGGGGTTCATATTCGACGCACAGATAAGGTAAGAGAAGCCCCATTTGAGTGCTAGTCGTTTGTGAGGTCTCACAATGTCTTATCGTTGTGGCCTTCCTGTTAGTAGGCGGGTGGTTATTTAAGGGTGCTGAATTAGCTAAACGACTAGGCTGAGTTGCCTTGTCTCGGGTACTGGATGTATCGGTTTACAAAGTTGATTTTTAGCACAAGTAAGTCCTGATTCACGAGTCCGCCTGTCCTAAAATGCGCCACAAATGCACCACTATGACTTGACTCCAAGCTTGCAGTCTGCGACCAGTTACCTTTCCTAATCCGAGACAAGAATATTCAAGCTGTCATTTTTTGTTTGATTTAACCTTTTTAACATTTTTATGTCCCACTGGAGTTGGTAATATTTTAGCTCCAACTCGCCTTCCACTGCAAGACACATGTGTTAACTATGCCTTGGGTGTGTTTTGGCACTTTCAGCTGTTTCGTTTTACTCGGCTGTTCAGTAGCTCCGCCCCGTGGCGGAAAATTACCCTTTTGACTCGTCACCACGTTTCAATGGTCTGCATCCTTTTTTACGCGATCATTAGCATTTTAAGGCTTATTCCTTGGTCTGACGCTCGCAGACACTGATTGTGTGGCGTCCGCTAGATGGTAGGTTTTTTTCAGCGCTGGCGGGTTGAATTCATAATTGTCGTCCAGGGTCTTCGCGCGTCTCCACCATTAACTGATGTTAGTGCATTGCACAAACTTAAATCTATTGCCCTTTATTAAACCGCCTCCTTAAATTTATCCCTCGTGTGAATATCAAACGTAAAAAGCGAATGTCTGTCGTACAATACACGCCATGGATTTTTTGCAATATTTTCAAGGGGATTTGTGACCCCCAGAATTGATGTAAATCGCTGGTTTGCTCGTAGTAAAAACGTCACTTACTATTCCTGTGTCCTTCTTAGTCTGTTACGAATTTGATTTGCCCAGTTGTCCACACATGGGGGAATTACTTAATTATAAAATTCTGTTTATCTAAAGATATGAGTGCCTTCTTGGATTGGTCTTGAAATGACTCCTAACTTGAGTTTAAGATTATTTCGTGGCATCTAAGTAAACAAAGTTCCTACCACATGCACTTTCGAAGGAGTCCAGGTATGTTGCATGGACCGTTGCTCGTTGCCTATTCAAATATGTCAACGAGGGTGGTTGTGAAGCGCTTGAGCAATTGGATAGCAAATTCGGCGTTGTTTTTCAGAAGAACAAAGATAGTTGTGACATGAGACTTGTAAAGTTACTTTAGCGTAGTTCTTTGACAAAACATTCCATTTAATGTTAAACACTTAAATATAATTGCCTCTCCCTCCAAGAGCAATCTTAAGCTCTGTTGTTAGTTTTTGCGTCCCTAAACCTGACCTTGTCTACATTTGTACGACTTGAAGATGAGATCTGGCCTTTGATGTTTTCTACTACTTGACAGATAGGGATTTTTTCGCAGATTATTTTTAAGACGCTGCGTTTTTCTTGTCAACTGAAGTGATACCTTCTTTTCTATAGAGCCGATGAGAGTGGGGTGAACTCATGCATGTAAATTAGTATGCAGGAATCTGCATCTCATGGAGGCTGAACAATCTGTGCTATACGCGGTGCATTAGTCTTGGAGCATTTCGTTGTTACCTCTTTAATGATACTTTTCTGTGTGCTATATTCACTGTCGGAAAAGTACTTAAACTAGCATTTAAGGCGGGTTTTTTTTAAATATGAAATATCTGGCGAATCTAAACAATCAGTTGAGTCATCTTAAAAATGGTTGCGTCTTACTTTATTCCTAAATTAGAACTTTTTACCGTTTACCAATGTTATAAGTCACATGACTTTTCATTGATTTGTACCTCCTTGCTTTTCTGAATATTCTAAATCATATTCGTAATATTTGGAAAACAAGGAAGAAGTAACTTATCTATGAACCACGAAGTTCATGAGAAATCGGCTGCAATTATATGTCATCCTGGGACACTGTGGACGACATGACGAAAGATCTCACGCTTGAATCTTCTATTTTTGGTGTCTTTTGGCTTTGGTAGTACACTGTCACTTATAGTATTTCGTATCACAAATTAATTCAACCACGTTCATTGTGCATAAAGGTGATGCGTCCTTGATTTACATCTCATTCTGTTTTGTTTAGATTAAATCTGAAGCTGAATTTCACAAACTGGATGAATATATGGTCTACGTTGATCGCTACTTCGATAAACTCGATGCTGAGCGTTTAATGAGATCCAGACACGAGGTAAATGTTCCTGTTTTACACAAAAGTTTAGTCATATGTTTATGAGGTTTGCATCTCGGAAGACTACGATTGGGTATGGCCGAACAGATTTCAAGCTCGTTTGGGCTCCTGCGTTTTTTATTCCACTTACCGCTACTTCAATAAACCAATTTTGTGTTTTCAAGACGTTAAATGGTTCATCTCAGCTTACCATAAACAGTTTTTATATATTACATATTTTGAGCTTGGAGTTGGCGTATGGCGACCTAACCACAAAAGTAACACCACCACGTGACTCGTTAGGTCGAAAAGTAAGATTGTTGGTTGAAGTTGACAATAACGTTGCCCGTTTCCGCGTAATTCAGCCGTAACAAAATGTATATTTTTTATTCTCAAGGAATGGCGTGGAGACGACTGCCCTCAGCTAAAGACACCAATCACAAGACGTGTCTTCATTGCGACCGATGACCCTGAGGTGATTGCCGAAGCCCGACGCTCCTATCCCTCTTCTCCCTCGGAGGGAAAACCACGTTACGAATTCATTGGAGACGTTAAGCGTGCCCAGTCAGCATCACTGGCTACTCGTTACACCCACGAATCTCTCCTTGCCGTTATCACAGACGTTGTGGCCCTATCGCACACCGATTACATCGTTTGCACCTTTTCTTCGCAGGTAGGTTGCACGCATAGGATGGGGCATCTTGCTTGTTAGAACTGACCGGATTCCTAGTTTGCCCGCTATAGATTTTTATGATGGAATCTGACTCGATACCTCACTAGTATTTTCCAATTTTCTGCTGATGAACTGGGTATTAGCAATGTTCCAAGTTTCAGAATCCTCAATGGTGCAAATTTGTCGCGAATCCCCATATCAGCAATTTTAGCTCTCTTTGTCACATTTTTGTGTCGTACCATCTGCGGAACTCCACAACCTTGTATGCTAGGACTTCGCTCTGGAACTCCTCATTTCAGACCGCAAAACCCCTTAGTATGGGTCAACAAGTGTCATCTTGTTCGCTGACTTTAGCCATCTCATTAACATTCAAATCAATTCCACTACTAAAGCATGCCGTCACGATCACAGTTTTGCATCACTATTTTTTCAACGCCGGTCAGTCATCAGACTGTTGCAACTCGAAGATGTCTCTAAATTGCCCCCAATTATTAATTTATCAAGTCTTGTACTAAGGGCTGAGGTTTTGGTATGTCTAATCTGTAAATTCGTCTCCTCTTTACAAGTTATCTTAGGTGCGCGTATATTTCGCCACACGCAAACGGTTACTGTGTTTGCGACTTATTGACAGTTTTATACTGATTGATAATTGACAATCAACATCGAACTGAATTCCGGAATCCACGATTGGTTCAGTCTACTTGATATTTTGTCCGCAGATCTGCCGCCTTGCATACGAATTAATGCAGACTCGTCCAATGCAGCTCGGTGATGCTTCAACGCGTGCTCAGTCCCTTGATGATGGCTATTACTACGGTGGTCAACAGACATGGTACCAGGCAGCCATTGTAGATGATAAAGAAGCTGGAATCGAGGTCGGTGATCTTGTGGCAACTTTAGGAAACCACTGGAACGGTTATGCTAGGATAATTCCAACAAAGAGCAAGCGAGAACTGGTTCTGCCGGCGTACAGGTTTGAGGACCGCCTGCTAAAAGTGGATTTTGCCCTTCAGGTAAACGTTTCAGTCTCCTAAGTGGGCTACTTAGTCCGCTTTCATCGCCTAGCTGTGATCTTGACAGTGATTTTCTATGTGTGCTTACACACGAAAAATATTGAAGCTGCATTGTTCATTTTCAAAGCGGCCTTCTTCTATTCTTGTGTATACAATCCAGCGGAGTCGAGTACACTTCCTTTCATTATGTGGGTGTCTCAATGTTGGTGAAAGTTCTTGTATAGCTGGAAGTGGTTATAAGACGCCGACGGTTACATAAAGTAAGCACACGCCGTCTGTGAGGTGTTAGACAGCATCCTGCGCTTACGGTGACCATTCCTGCAAACACGCTTCAAGGTCGTTTCTGGTTCCAGTCGAATTTAATTGCAGCGCACAAAGTGGTCGAACGGACGACGATGCTGACTCCCCCTTCGAACCACTAAACGATGAATCCTCAGATCCTTGTGGTGTGAAACGGATTTTTGGTACTAAGGCGATACTGTCATGGAGGACGAACAGACACATTACCCAGTGAACTCGTGTCAAGTAAAGGAGCAATCCCTGAAAATCATCGTACTTTGACCTGCTTCCCTTAAATCACTACTTCATGCACCGTGTCTGCTTTGGATGTGAGTTATCGCTTTGGACCATGCCTTGCAACCCCACTCCTTGACGGGAAAAATGGGTGGTTCGTAGCCAACTGATGCAGGTTACGTTTTGCCGAATCGAGTCTTTAGAGTAGAATACTACAATCCATTTAGTCTTTTGGAAAGTCACAAGGGTCAAAGGGTTAGGCGTTTTATAATTTCAATCTATTCAATAAGTACGCAATTAGCTTGTGGCATTGCTTTAAATGGTAGGATATGACTTAAGCAGAAGGGGACCTTGACCAAAATTCAACTGCTAATGCAAAAAAACTTCTACTACTGTGTAGCCGAAAGAAATGAATCACCCAAGTAGCATATTCAGAGTGAATTAAAACTTACATGAAGAAGCTTTTATTTACAAATGTTCATACTTCAGTACAGCTAAACGATGGTTTCTTCACTTCTAATGTATTCACCGATGTCAGCCTGGTGAAACCCGATAATAGTCATTGGGTCCGTATTCTTTATCTGGAGCGTCGACTTCGCTGCAACGCCGAAGCCCTTAAACGCCTCATTAATATAACGAAAACTTACTAAAGGTATATCATTCATGTTCATCACAACAACACCAGCATACTGTGGAGTGTCTTCAGACACACGGGCTAAACCCGACTTTAAAATGTGCTGCCCGTACAAAAACTGTTGCTCAGCTGAAGGTTTAACCCAGATACGATACTTTGCATATGGTGATAGGTACGCCAGAGCCGTAATATGGAGTCGGAATTTCTTTGTTTTGGTAAATTTTCCAAAGCACGTCCCAAAGCTTAGGAGATTTTTGCGCGTAATATTCATGGCACGTTTAGCTAAGTCCTCCCTAATGGAATTAAGCAAATGTAAGACACCCTTACCGACAGTAGAAAACACGTTCACGATGATAGTAAAAGTTGTACTTTTCACCGCTACGTTCAAGAAGCATATTAACGTCTTGAATACTACCACAAAAAAGTAAAAAAGACGATCTTTACTATTTCAGCAATTTTTCCACGAGAGCATTGTATTCCTGTTCCTTAAGCTGACGCATGACTCACTTCGCCAATTAACACTATTTTAAAAAAATTAGCAGCGAAGTAACCAATCATAACCCAAATATCATCCATCATTTACATCATTCTTGATTAGGGATTCTAAAACATGTATAGAAGTTTTAAAAGGTTCTTAAAAATGTCGTTCAGCATAAAAAAATTGAATTTGTAAGGAGCTACTACATCGCCAATGAATATTTACGAAGCCTAGTTTCGGCAAAAGTCTTCAAGTCCATAACTTGGGCGTATTTTTTTTAAATTGCTTAGATAGGTTTCCTTCATGGGTTTACATATAGCTACTTATTAAATCAAGTTGTGCCATGTGAAATCAAAGGACTTGCATGAATGTTTACCGTAATCAGAACTTTAAATCCACTTAAATAGGCTGGGATTTTCCTTAGAAATATCAAACAAATAGGTGGGAAGACATGACAAAACAGAGACCTGAAAATGCAAATGTTTGGCCTCAAATAGTTTAGCATGGATTTTTCAATTTACTATCAGGATAATGTGCAAATACAAATAGAAATGACATAAAGTCGACAGTTTCTCCATTGCTTATAGTCATGTCAAAACACATAGTTGATGACTGTTTTATGCCTCCTTTAAAAGATGTAAATATTTGAGCATCTATTTAACTCAGTAACGTTGGTTTATTTTGCAACGGAAATGTAAATACAATTTTTTTAACAGTCGTTCTTGCTATCATTGTGTACCTAACAGTGATTGGTCGGTGTATCCCACCTCCTGAGTTGACCCAATTGTACATTTCTGTGAAATGGCGGGGATTGTTCCGGGGTTTTCTAAGCTTTTTTTGAAAGGTAACGGTAATTTGGCGGTTTTCTATTTTTTTAGCTGCAAGACCTATTTTGGTTCCAATTGCCTCCTCCCATGTCCAACCCATGCGTTTTCCGAGTGTGACTTACAATGATATGACCAAGCCCGAGGGATCTTGGCAGGAAAAGTATGATTCAATGAATGCGGAGTATTCACGTTATATGTATTTGGGGATTATTAGTTTTGCTCTATCTCTTGGAATAGTAAGCTTACCTTAATGTGTTTAGTTCTTTAGACTCTATATAGCCTTGATATACTTAAATACACGGATCCACCACATAAGAATACTCCCGAAGGACTGGCTTTCCTAAACCCGAAGCCAGAAGTGTTGCAGGAGGTTTTGAATTAAACTTTAAATGCACTGAAGCAAGCAGTAGTTTTCCTCATTTCTTGGCTTTAACGCCTTTTTGACTTTAATAATTGTTATCGCCTCAGGTATTTTACTAAGAATAAACTATTAGAACTTGTCATCAGGCTTCCTTGGTGTTACCTTTTATTACCATGTAGAATTGTTTGTTTCGTCGTTGTGACTAGTTGCCGTCCACGCGAATTCATTTGACTCCATTGGCTAACCGCTCAAGACTTGCTTTAGAGAACGGGCCAAATGTCTCAGCAGCTGTCTTATTTATTTAAGCTAATAAGAAATATCAACTGCCATGTTAGTTCCACGCAAGATGCGAGCAAGCGTTTAAAGTAGAACACTCCTAATTATTGCCATCGTGCAACTTTTACTCAGCGAAACTATTCTGTAAGTGATTAGACCCTCGTAGAGTCTAGGGTAAATTACTACATCCGCTAGTTTGGTTTTTTTTAACACTAACCTGCTATAATCTAGCTCCTTTGTGGGTTTAGTAAAATTTCATTAGCTCGAGATGTCTGGGAATGAAAGGTATACTGCGTGCAGCACCTTAAGTTGGCACGGAGCATCGTCAGTGCAGGGCGCGAAATCGCAATGGACCACAAAGTTCGGCTTAAATTATACAGTAGTACTTATGTGGTGAATTTGAGGTGCTACTTTCGTGTATTACGGTTGAATACCACCAGCGTACATAATTGCAATGGGTATAGTCTATACTAGCCGTAAGCTGGTAAAACCAGACGATACGAAATCTGAATTGGTCGTCGGCATTTACTTGGTAGGCATTCCTGCTGCAGATCGATGTTCTCGCACATGAGTGTTCCATAGTAATAGTTGGACGGACCCCCCATGAAATTCCTCTGCACGAGACATGATGCTTCGTAGCCGCGAAATCTCCATCTTGTTCAGTCGCATCATGATTACAATCCCCATCTTTAGACGGCGGGAGCAATAAAGCATATCAGGAGTTTGTAGCATACCAGAGGATAAATCGTAAACATTCGCTATATTGTGCATGTGGCTGATGAGCGTGCAAATCGATTGATTGTACGAGGTAAATAATAAAAACCCCACCTAGTCAAGGATCGTATAACGACAAAATCAACTGAATTACTTGAAAGCAAAAGATACCGCCGATTGCCCTAAGTAAAAAAGAAGCGCGTATCCAACGCAATTTTGGGTACTGGAATACAACATTTGCTAGCGACTATCGTGATGTAGATATTTGGTGACATGGTTTTGACCATCACTATGACATTTACCAAGGCGTTAGTGATGGCCTGTGGTCTCAGAAATTCTGTAACCTATAAAAAAATTAGATTTTCCAGGTTGGGAGACTAAAATCATACATGTCCCATAGCGATTTGTCGTCATAGAGGAAGTGATCGGCGTCATACCACTACTGTATCATTACTATCAGATGGAAACACGTCATTGAGAATTACCAAATCAGACAATAAGGTATTTTCAGTTTAACACTCACAAACTTGAGTCCAATAGTAGGCTGTAATTGCCGAGAATCAATACACTTTTATTAAGGCTATCTTCTAACTTAGCCTATGTTGGGAGCAAGAAAACCAAATTAAAACACGAGAAAATAATATGTTATCTCATTCTACATAATTAAGAATGTATAAAAATAATACAAAAACAAAAAAGCAGGAATCCGAGCCCAGCTTATCTTCATAGACACAAATAGTTTGGGAAAAAAGTACGTATTTTAATTCGACCAAAAATATAATAGAAAAGAGGAATGCCAGAAAAATGTTTACTAATTACAGTCGGATATTCGAAAGAGTGCAAAGGCTTTTACATATGTATATTTTTATCAAAAGCGGTCCGCTGAAAATCAAAAAACAGCAACTGCAGTACTGTGACACTGTAGAGGCCCTGCCTGTCAAAACCGATATGACCTAAAAGAAATAGAAGTGATTTCTGAACCTACGGCATCTTAATCTTCATGAACGCACGAACCGAAATAAATGACGTAAGAACAAACGCAACTCCCAAAGCTAGCATAATGACGCGTGCCAGCCTCGTCATTTTGGATTCGTTAACCTTGTCAAGTATAATAAACCCAATAGCTCCGAGGGTAAACATAAAGCTACAAAGCAAACCCTCCAAGATATACTGACTGTTGATTCGCCATTGCATAAAAGCAACCTAAGCATTAAGTGTATGAATGATGAAGGCCTTACAGGTCTTTGATTCCCTCTTGCATCTGTTTCCGTGCCAACACTAGGTGGTCCATTTATAATGTCAAAAATAATGCCTTGTTAACAATATATTAGATAATGAATCTCGGTACCCCCGGTAACCAGAAAGTAGGTGAACAAAACAAAAGAGAAGACAGTCATTCTGGATGGTAACTGGACCCATGAAGGTTTTTTAATTCGGAGGCGAGGGCACTCCAGGACAGAAAACACAGAACCAAGCAAATAATCCATTCAAATACCAACCACGACAAAATAACGCTGAAATTGAGCCAATGAAAACGTGACGTGTTGCAGCAAACTGCTCGGTAAAACTAGTGGATTTAATAATCACGGCAACTAAATGACACCTGCACAGTTTTCAGTGATCTTAATAGATTCATTATTAGTTTATACATCAGGTGAGATTTGCAAAGATGCTTGAGAAACTACGTTGACAAAATTGCCGTGTTTGAACGCAAAACACTTACATCCATTTATTGTTATTTACCTTTTTTGCCTGAAGACTAGCATGTCCTCAAATCTAGTCGTTGAAGGAATCATTTGAAGCACACATCTATTATCACAAGCGATGAACTATGAGGCATGTCGACTTTTACAATATTTAGAATCTAACATTATGTAGCAGTGTCGATAGTAAGGACCTATGGTCAATTGAAATAGGAGGAAGCAGAAAAATTGTAAATCAATATTTTAAAATTCAAAAACACTTGCCTAGGGAATTAAATCCCTTTCTGTCAGCAGCAAGTACATTAATGTCAAGCAAAAATAGCCTGGTAATTTAACATTTGTTGTTTATCTACATTTATTAGCTGAGTTTGCTAAATTCGTCGTGTAATTGTGAGATTATATTTTAAACTGAATTGTCTTACATTTTAGCATCAAATCTAACGCAAGCAATTTTGAGTCACTAGCTTCATGTCAGATATTAGGGTATGAGTTATTATTTATTGATTTATAATACTGACATTTTTTTAATCCATCATATCTTCCCAATCGACTTAAGAATGCAAGATATAGGCTAAATTTTCTAACTTTGTCTGCACTACACATCATTTGAATCTATATTATCCTAAGCAATCCAACAATTTAATTCTTAATATGTATTCTGCGGCATATTAATGGCAATTTTGTAAGTTTAAAGTATAGTTAATAGTTATGCAAGAAAACCTTTGCCATAAGTAGCAGCACTTACTTAATGGATTCAACGCTATTAGATTATTTTCATTTCGACTGGACTACACAGCGACTAATTACTAGGAGCATTATTAATCACCAAAAGCTTTGATTCTATTCGACTTCTTTCAAACAAATTTAAAACAAAATAACTTCTTTTTTAAATTATTTTGAACGCATTTATAAACCAAAGATATAATGGAATATAAGGCATTCAGCAGCCGAAATGAGGATCATAATTTGTCATTGAAATTATATACTTAAAGCCACGTGCGATCTTATGATACACATATTATTAAAATATACTAGATGCGCCTGATTTTTTTGTTATCAAAAGGAACGTTTTAAATCCATAGCGTTGGTGGTGTTTAAAACAGTTAATTGACTTTACTCACTAGGTGTGTCACCAGTACAAACATTTCATTCTTTGGTTCGTGCGTGCGTTAGCGTTGTTTCCCCGTCACTACTCGTAAGAACGTATTACATACTAGTCAACAATGAATACGCGTAACCTTTCGGCTTTGGAACTTTCTAAGGAAATAAAAAAATTGCTTGATGCCGTTTTATCGATTAGAAATGACTTCATGAAGAAGCAGAATAGGGTTGATGAATTTGGATATTCGGTAATGTTCTAGATTATTTGTCGATTTCGAATACCTTTTGGCTTTTTGTTAATAGCACAGCTAGGCAAGCGGTTTATCATTTCCTCTTAGTACATTTACACACATCAACATGTTGTAGTGTTTCTTAAACTCATTTCTACTATTTATGGTGTTCTGGATGCATATTTGCTAGTGCAAACTAAATATGTTTTAAAATTTATGTTTACCTTAAATCATGTGACAGGATGCAATTAAGCGTCGTTTGGTGCTCTTGAAATTGTTGCATATTATTATATTTGTTAGTTGAAGTTCGCTTGTTATTTGCATTTCGTCCTCATTTTTCATATTATTTCATGTAAAAGTGCACTCGTGTAATGATCGGTTGCCAAGTCAGTGTGGGTTGGTTCGTCTACGTAGTCCTGAGTTAAGGCCTAAGTACAATTTCCTTACGTTTAGCTTATGGGCACTCACACGTCTTTTGATTCCGCCCCACACAATGATATTAATGACTTATAGTCATCATCAAGTTACTGATGGCCTAAGTAGTCCTTTTAAGTTTTTGTAGATGCCTAAAATCGTCGGGAATGTTTCCTATCACTGTCCATGTTTTTTATCAAATAGTTTCAGTCGTCTTTGGTGCTGTTGTAATTTGGTAATCAATAGCTAACATGCAGTTGTGTCCTCTACCATATTCATGTGTTGGTACTGTCGAAACTACTTGCCATTGCATTATAGCCTTGTTTGGTAATAGCCCAACCATGGTATTCGTCTCAAACCTGGTCTTTTTCAATCAGAACTTTCACGATGAACTCAACATTTTACAAACAATGAGACGCAGCCTCAAGAGAAATATCATAGCGAAATTCGCAGACGATTCCTTGTGTTACAACGCTGGTGCTCGGAATGCGGACAATCTAAAGTTTATTCTTCATCAACTTGATCTGGTTGAATCGGAGTTAGAAGCAACTGCCGCCTTCATAAAACCAAAGGACCCGATTCAACATTTCGAGGAGGTTATAGAAGGTACGTTATTTTGATTTTCTATGGAACCTATTCCCATTTATCGGAAAAGATGTCTCTGACTTAATCTACTGTTCACCAAACTTATACGTTTCTGGTAGCACCTAATTAGAAAAAGTTGAATTCGTTATAGTTGTTACCATTTAGTACTTGTGTCACTGGAGTCAGCAACGTACTTTCCTATTGCCGACATTCCCTTTCTTTGAAATTTTGCGCGTTAGCGGTCTCACCATTTTTAGAACTGTCCCTGTTTGTTTTGTGGCAGTTTTTGCTCAATCTTTTAATTAATATACCGCTCACTCTTAGAGAGTTTTTCTCCCAAATCTCTTCAACTGACACAATAACGCCAATACTTATTTAATTGACATAGCATACCATCAGAACATCTTAATCCCCCCATAGTTTTATTGTTGAACGTAAATCAACCGCATCATCTTCCACTTATTTAATAAACTATATGTGGATGTCTGAAGGATAATTGTTGAGTCGTAGTTCCTAGCAATGTCAGGTACGTAAACATAGTTGATTCTAGCAAAGCTTTTGTTATTGGTAATGAAATAAGTTACTCCCCACCCGCATGTAGAAGCCAGAAATTTTAGTTATTAGATCTGTCAATGATCTAATTGCCTGATTTGTATTGCTGCTTGATTTTGAAAATTTGGCTCATTAACCTTTGCTTAGCATGTTGTTCTCTGGTCTTTTACTCCAATTTGTAACACAAAGTTGCGACCACAATCAAGGTCAAATATTCCAGTTGATTGTCGTTGAATTGGTGACGTTTAAATATTCTTAAATGCGGTGGCAGACGCGTTGAGTAGATGTTCAGTGTCTTTCTTTGTTACCCCTTTGCGCCAAGAAATCTTTTTAGTACACACGTTTTGGCACGTGCGCGGTCTTTTGCCAAGGCATTTTTACTTGGTGACCTTTCGCACATAGTTGGCAATGTTTGCACTTGTTAGCAATATTTCCTATGTTTAAACAGGCCGACGCATTCCTGTGACAATTTCGGTCTGAAAGGATGATAATTTGAATTCGTTTTACAAAAGTAATTTGGACGCGTTCCTAATATCCCAGACGTTCATTTAAATGGTGTTGCCCATGCCAAACAATTTGAAAAAGCATTATCTGTGCATGTTTTACTAACAAGCACGATTGACCGAGTAGATATTCTACCTTGATTCAATTTTTGGTGGGTTCTTTTTGCTCACCCGTCATAAAAAGCGCAAAGGGATTGCCCTGTCTGACACTTTCCCTATGCATAATTCGAATGTGTAATTTTTATTGCATTTTTGTAAAGATACATCGAATCACACAAACGATGCATAAATGTACTTCTAGAAGCGTCTTAAAAAGCTTTCTGACTTTTCGGGACTCTTTGGTGTGCATGGACGTTTATTTTTGTGTGCTACGTTACACTCACCTCTGTTGAGACTGTTTTCGCATTTCCTAGCTCTAAGTTATTCACATGCTCATTTATGCATCATCACAAGCAAGTCATGCGTCGTCTTTCTGAAACCCCACACGTGAACTCGTCTTAATGTTTTTATACCTTTACACATTTTCTGTTTGGTCAGCATTACAGATTTGGCAAATGTTGTGGGCTCAAAAATATTTTCTCCCGTTTATTGTTTTTAGACATCGTTCCCCTGCGATTAGGCATCCATAAGCAGCGTATGGATCTAAAAGCAACCATGATTCACCTGCTTTTCTTGCAGCGGGCGATGGGAAAACTATGAATCTCATAATTGTGGCGGCTACGGCAGTCTGCGCGTGTGTGGTCACCTCTGATGCTGTCACAGACATTCCCACCCTTCTAAATCACGGAGTGGTATTTAGTGCAGTATGTTGGGTCATGGTCAAGTTGCCGACGCAGTTGTGTAGTTAGGCTAGTGAGCTTGATATTTGATCTGATGACGCATGTTTTGAATTTATACAGAACTTGAAACGTACTCAACCAATTTTCTGCTTCCTACGCACATCGTGCCTATGGTATTGAGTTACAATTCTTTTCCTGTTTTTTAATTAAGAAGACCTGGGGCTTCGTGGAGGTAGACATAGTTTTGTTCACTCCATCGGCTTTTTGCTGGCCATATTCATTTAGCCCAACTTTTTTATTTGTAGCTTCCAAAACCAAATCTAACGGTGAATCCGTCGCAGTGAAGCATTGGGACAAGTTTAAGTGTGCCAATGCTTAAGTTGTATATAGCATATGATTTTCCCCTTTAACATTTCTGGATACCTTGTCTATTTCCTTCATACCTGGACTTCTTTCCACATTCACAACTGGCGCAAATAATGCGGTTCAATAAGTGCTGCTATTTAGCCTTTCATCCATGAAATACTCCGGAGGCCATTGTATCCTCATGTAAGAACATTTACGGAAGCTGCTGTGTCGATAAGAAACTAAACTTAAATGGTCACTAAAAAACATCTCTGAATAACAAATCTAGTCTTACCTTTTCGAAATAATTATGAGATGTATTGTTGAGGTATTTTACCTAATCGTGTCCCTGCATTGCACAGATTTTTACAACTATTTGCCAAGTCGCTTCACCTCAAAACACAAATTTTGGCGACGAGATGAACTAGCTCATTTTCAGCTCTGATTTCAAGTCTAACAAAGGCTCAAAATCACGAGTTGGCAGACGTTTACCTTTTTTACTTAATTAAGCATTCTCCTAGAAGAAGGTCTGTTTGGTAGTTGGATAGCTGTAAACCCTTTCCCTAACACATTGACATATTTAAGGTCGACACGAAGGTCAAAATCATTGTGCCTCAGTCTCTCCTGTATTTAAATTGGTAGTTGTGTTTACATGACCCTTTTTTCACGACAAAGTGGTTATTGCGATCGCAAAACAGTTGTATTTTCCTTTGCGTAAGTCGGAAATTTGGACGATTAAAATCCGGCTCCTGTGCACACCGTGCGTGCGTGCGATGCATGACAAATGCCGAACAGTGTTTATTCCAAATTCCACACTCAATATTTCCAATGACCAACCGCGTTGGTTTCTTATGGATAGAAATTTGGCCATGTCTGTAGGGCAGCAAACGGGAAATCTTAATCACACACTGCTCTTGTTACCGTTACTTCAGAAGTAATTACTCACTTTACCGAAGGTGTACAACTACATTGGCCTTAGGTGGCGTGAATACATGACGAGAAATTTTAAAATAGAAAATGCGTTTAACTCTGTAATACAGATTTCTATAGTCCCATAATAAATCCATTTATAGGGCCGCTATTGGCAAGCAGTCATACTTTTTTCATACCCCAAAGCATTGCATGCGTCAAATAAAATTAGAGCTTTAACCGCCAGGCTACGCTTCGTTCCGAAAATAATCCTTAAGCTTGAGCTCAGTATGAATTCAGTCGACTGAAAAATTTACTGGTAATGTCCACCCCCTTTAATGAATGTTGGCATACTGGCTAATTGCGGCAGCTATATTGACCATTGCTTTTACTTCCACTAACCCATGGGCCTATAGTCATTACTTGGCGCTTATTTTGGGGACTCGCACAATACTTAGTCATATCAGTTACTAAAACTGCGGTGGCAGGCTACAGCACGTCGTACTTAGGGAAGAGATGGAGGACTGAAGTCGGTGAAGGCCCGCCATTCACTCGGCCACGAGGCCTTGTTGTTTTTGCGTGTCGATGTGTGTCCGTATATGTACCAATATAATGCTCATTTACCGGTCAATAAAGCAAACTTGGACGAATTGGGGCCGGTACAAAAAACATTACACTAGTCGAAAAATCGACCTCAAGTACACACGTGGCTAGTAAGGATTCACCAACAGTTCTAGGAACAGCCGAATAACAGCAAAACCCGCCGTCTTGACTTTCATGATTTCGCTTGACACTGCCTCGCTATCGCGAAGTATCTGCGGTGACTCTCTACAGTCCACTCTGTGCGTGTTCAAGCCTGAACACTGGCATTAAAACTCATATGCCGGAAGCGCTTCAGAGTGCGCACCAGCGCTGTCGTGCCCTTCTAGTTGGGCTTCACTGCTGCTTGCTTTCGAATCTACAACACGGGATTTCTAGTCCTGAAATTGACTTAAATGGACTTTTCCCAAGTAATTTAGTAATTTTTAGTAGTGCTTTGTTGGCCTTAATGATCGAGAAAAAAACCAAAAGTACGAAGTAGTTCCAAAAAAAATGATGTAAATTTGTTTACTGCCTCACAATTTGTAGAATATTCGGCCCCTACCTCTCTACACTTTCTAGCTATCTGCAGAAGCCTTCTCTTATCACCCACGTGGTTCCCGAGTCCGGAGTTTTACCAAGTTCCGTGCCATTGGTTCTTCTTGCACCAAAACAAAATTGCTTACTATGACTTAGTGCAGGTACACGTGGTAAACAAGATCCGTTGTATGATTTCAAACGTGGTATGCTTGATTACTTCAAGGTCATCATTTATGCTTGAATCTGCCGGCACCCTGTTATCCACGTCTGGGCGGTGGTCACATCCAACCTCATGCATTGAATTAGATAAACACGCACGTCGCTGACTCGTTAGCTGATTGGTTGAGATACTTCTCGTCGATTGGTTGCTACGTTGCCTCTTTACCGTACGCACCTGGCTACCATTAACAAAGCCTGGACTTGTGAAGCGCGTGTCCGCGCCAAGTCGAAATGGGTATTTGGACTGTTTGCTCCGAATGCGCAGGAGGTTGCAGGCTACCCTTGATTAGGAGTCAGCTCGTGATTGTTCTTACATTGCACAAACTGGTCTTTATCTTCACTTACGTTTGTCAAATGCTTCACTTGTGCTATTGCCCAACAGACCATCGTCTATGACCAGCGGTTTGGCTGTTTAGGTTTTAAGCTGGGTATTAGGGGTTGTGCATAATTAGTATCATCTCAGCTCGACGCGCTTGTGGCGCATAATTCTAAGCAGTCAGGGTGAATTTGAAAGCCCACAAGACGTGCTTTTCGTGTGAGAAGTCGGTGTTACGTGAACGGTTTAAATTTTACACCGATGTCAGAAGGATGTGGTAAAAACCGAAAAGTGATTTCTGACTATGAATCATATCAGGGTTGGGGTTTTTAGGCATTCATATTAGGAACCTAAATCGTGCAAGCAACGCTTGATTCCTGCAAGATGTTATTGCTTTGGTGGTATGCTATTCCGATGATTCGTCGGCGCTTTTGATCAACCCTGCAAAGGTTTTCCCCTAACACTTCTGTGACAAAACAGTCAGGTCTGTCTAAGCGTCCTGATCCAGATCGGCATTTCCTTAGGCAATGCGGAGGGCTCATTTGCGATGAAAACTAATTTCCATAAGCTCAACAAACATCAACACCTCGCGTGTGCATGCCATAAAGCATAATCCAGCGTATGGTGGAAATTTTGCTGCTGAAATCAATTTCAGCACTACTCAGTTTTGATGAATTACTGTTTTGAATATAGGAACACCTTAATATTGTTGTCAAAAGTTGCCTTCCAGATACTTGTTTATTTCTCACTTGCGTTTGATGAACAAACATGTGAAAACCTTATGCCTTTATTTGGAGAAAATCCAACACTTAACTCGATATTACGGCAAGAAGTACCTCATGATTTTAGCAAATTTTGTCTGCTAATTGGTTGTGGTGTTTGTCACTTTCCTTTGCTGTGATTTTGAAGGTGTTAGTCTGGACAAATGTTGACGCCACAATTTATAAACACAAATGTGCTTTTGAAAGTAAGGGGAGTGGGATGTGGCCTATTGACGAATTTTTTGCATGTCTGCTTGAAATTGCTTAGAGTCACCCGCCGGAAAAAAACCCATTAATTTGTTTTTCAAGTCGAGCACAAACGAGCACTCGTGCTTTGCTTCCCACAACATCCCATTTCTTCTTCACGAGCTGCGTCTGGTTGGGTCTCACCGAGTACGAATTTGTCAATTTTCCCTACGATGATGTGCGCCTGCCATGACGCTCTCACACTGGGGCCTGATCCATAAATTGTTAAGGTTGTGTAATGACGTGGATCTGGATAGGGTCCCACGTCACGTTTCTAGCAACTGCTTCAAACGACTGGAATTTCGGAGTTATTTGTATGGGTCAACAAGATCGCTCAATTATAACCACAAATCGGATTGCCTATCCCACTAAAATACAATTCGTCTCTCGGGTAGCCTTCTAGCCGTACTCTTGGGTAGCCTTTATAACTAATCCCGTGGTTACCCAAAGATTTGTTTGGTGCAGAACAACCTCAACGTGATTTCACGTGCATGTGCAGTGCCATGCTGCAAACGCAGGTCCGGGTTGGGTGGTTTTATCGCGCATACACTGCAGGGCGCCTGTGAATACAGTTTAATTAAACTGTGTGCTGTTTAAGCTGCAGCAGTTCTTGAGAAGAAAACCTTCAAACTCGACATGTGTTCGCAATTCACCCGTTTTCTGGACGCTGTGTTATCCAACAAGGCAGATGGCTGGGCAATTTTTGTCAGGCGTTTCTGTAGCAACCGTCGTCTGGATCAATAGCCCTCCCGTGTTGTCCGGTCCACTGCGTCGCGCGGCCGAGCCTAGCTCATGCTCTGCGCCAGGCACTGCAACCACCAACGTGGGAGTGATGTAACAACTTCCCGAAGGGCTTCGTGAATTTTATTTTTACATCACCAGATAATACACCCACAATTGGAGAAATTAGTGTTTTAACCAAGTTACGCTAAGCGTTATCTGGGAGAACAAACCGTATGCTAGATTGCTCCATCGAACGGAGTATAAGGTCACGAGTGCTTGTGAGTCGCAGGGTGAAGGGAATTGTCAGTGACCATAAATGATAGAGTTGATTCATCAAATGTGGCTTGTATAGGTAACGCGCGTATTTTTCTATCAACTGGTCTTAGGGGAGTTCGCTTTTAAGTCATTTTTATTTGCATATGCCTGTCCTATTAGTGCTTCTATAAGAGCTAAAGACCGGATTGCGAGTTTCCTAAGTTAAATACATCAAATTACAAGGGATTGTATGCGTTTCCCATCATGTTCTTACGCTACATTGAGGAAATTACCTCGTAGTATTCCTCTTTCCTTCTATCGAAGCATTTGGATGCTCAGATGTACGTTAACTGATCTAGTAAGGACACTTTAATGGCATCTGCACCATTTTCAGTGTTATACTAGTTTGCAAGATTTATTTAAAACTGTGAAATATGGAAGTGGACAACTAATTGCGCTTGCAGAACGATTCATCTACGTGTTATGAATGTGGTAATGGTATACAAAACGTGGGGTCATGTTGGATTGGGGCAACCGTGCGCGCGCGGACAATGCAACCGAGGTGCGGTGGTTGCGTCAACACCGCACTGGGTCCACCCGGTGCAGCGCGCACGCACGCACGCACAACCGCTGTGCCGGCAGCCAGCCGTTCCCTCTCACACAATGCCGCACTGCGGTGAAGGTGGTGGTGGGGTCTGGACTGCTGCACCTCGGTGACTCACTCGAGCGGCCCCCGGGCTGCGACGCGGCCTGGGCGTCAACCGCAAGGAATCGCGCGCTGACAAGCCCCGTGCGCTTGCTAAAGCCTGCGTGGCCTAGATACGAGGACGCATTGTCGATACTGACGCACTTCTCTTTCTTTTCCGGGTTTCCCGTGTCCAACGTTGCCCCCACAACCCATTATAAGCCTTTCAACCCCCAAGACTTGTTGATCCTATTAAATAAAGACACCTAACACGAGGAAATAGGCAAATACTCTAGCAAAATCACTGGAGCTGAAATAAGTTGAAAATCGAGCTGTGGTATACTGGGCCCATAATTTGGGCTAGCGCGTCCTCTTCCAGTTTTTTTTCGTTTGTTTAATGATGGTTTTAAATTTGTCGATAAACAACGATGGCTTAGGAAGCATCCTAGTTAATTTATTAAACCAGCATCATGAACTTTCTAGCCTAAATCACTGTAATTTATCTTGTTTATTTTTGGGACAGGAAACATTTAATACTAGGTAGTGCGATTTTGCACCGCCATAAAATGTTCTACTTGTATTTTTAAGTAAAGGATATTGCATGCCATGTAGCACTTTCGTCGCAATTTTGTGTTGCAGCGATCGAGCAGGACTTGGAGACGAATTTCTGCTGGCTCCGCCGAATTCAATCAAGTATGTGCCCATGTGTCTTGTTCTTTTTTTAATACAAGAGGATGCTGTTTCTGGGGTCAGCAGTATCTTAGGTCCAGGAATCTCCACCCACGAAATTAGTAGCCACGGTCATTCGTGGTACCGCACGTTGTTGTCATCCTCCTGCCCAGCCTTATACATATTTGAGGGGGGAGTGGAACATACAGCCGTCTTACGCGTGGTATTTCAAAGTTCAGTATTTGGTTAATCGCGTTGTTCCTGTAGTGAATCGTTTTGTTTCACACCCATTGACCCGGTCGTTGCAGTCTTATTCATGGCGTGACCGTCAGTCACACAAGGTCGCCTGCTCATGCACCCCTCTGCTTGTACCACCACTACCAGCTTTACCCATGTGACCGTTCAAAGGTCTGTATTTTAACTAGTCCGCTTGTTATGAATTGCGTTGATTCACACTCGTTAATCCGGTAACCCCAGCCTCGGACACAAGGTCCCTCCCCTTTGCAACGTGTCGCCAGCCTGGCGATTCCTCAGCTTCCCCTCAAGCGCGAACGCCACACACGACACAACGACACCAACGCGGTTGAGCTCTGAAGTAAACGGTTGTGTCCACGTCCTCTACGGTCTTCTTCATCGCGGGTATCGGGGTAGCGTAATCGGGCCAGGGTTAACTCAGTGGCCCAGGCGTGGTTCAATGTCACATTCTGGGGCCCACAATACGCTCATCTGTATTCGTAAAAAAAAAAACATGAATCGTGCACTATCTTTAATGCACTCAAACGATAACACGAGTTCGGTCGTCCTCTCCGGTCTTATCCTTCATCGCAGATACCAGGATAGCGTGATCGGGCCAGATTCAACGCAGTGGCCCTGGCTTAATTTAAGCCAGCATGTCGGGGCTCTCAACATTCTGAATCAGTTAGTGCGCTGTGGGATCACTCATATCTGATCCACTCTGATGTTGCTGGGTCGCGTAAGGAAAAATTTTCTTCCAACTCACGTGCTCGAGTGTTCGTAGCTGTGGAATGACAGTTTATTGCAACCTTAGCACCCTTTTTGATTAAGTATATTGTTCTTTTCGATTGACGCAAGTCAAACTGAAACAGTTCTTCCCACGAATTTTCTCTTGTGCTGTTTAGCATTAGCGAAGTTCAGATGCATACTGTGGTTTAAATTTAGACCTTCCTCACCGTCAAAACTGGATGCAATTTCTCACCTGCCTCAGTGACCCAGAACGTGACGCATCGCTCACGTATTACAGGGTGGGTTAAACTAGGTCGATACTTTTTGCAATTTCTTGTTCGGCATCACAGTCTAACTGTCACTTCACGAAAATGAGATTGCCACGCTCTGCGGCTGTAAAGAATTTGACGGAGGTTGCATCCACCCCTCCTCCTCCTTAACCCTTAGTTATTTTTACCTACTTGTTAAGACTTTATCGGTCAATGCGTATCTATGCTTATCGTAAGGCCAGTCATAACTTGCGGAGCAATTTTGAGCACAGTTTCGTGCAAATCATTCCTCTTTTCCAATAGAGTGTCAAAACTCAATTACGCGAAGGCAAAAGTCTTGTAGTTAATTCTTTAAAAAGAAGAGTGAGATGGAGTTAAGTTAGTGTTTTGACTGGCATTTAGCTGAAAGCTTTGTTCACCTTCAAAATATGCGTCGACGCTGAAATTCCCCACCCGCATCTAATATTTAGCAGAGATAAATAGTTTATAAACAGTAATTATTCTGTCTAATGCATATTGTGGCGTTTTAGAGACAATAGCCTCAGGTTCCTTTGTTCATTACTCATGAGGTCCATAATTGCATGTTCTGATTATCGTTATATTAATCTCTTCGCGAATTTGTAAAATGGTTGTCATTGTAATGAAGTGAGCCATAAGAGTGCATCTAAAGCGTAATTGTGTCAATTTTACAATTTTACATGACTGACTTCATCAGGAAAACGCTTGATAGATATTATGCAACACGTAGTCACTAGTTTTGACAGGACACGTTGATTGTGTGCGTGACAAATTAGTTATCCCATCAGACCAAAATCGCAAATAAAAGAGTGCCTTCTTTAGGTCGCACTCAGTGAAGTCCATCTGCGCGGCAAGTGCATTTCCACGATCCACCGACTCCTTCGTCTCTTGACCAGAGAAAAACCCCCAGATAAGCAGATGTCCACCACAGTAAAGCGCCTCCACACTTCAAACGCCTCCTGTGAGAAGCTCTGTTACGAGGTGTGGATTCGTCTGCTTGAGTTACTTCTCTTCCTCGACAGGCGCGCGTCCCCAAATGAACTCGACAAGACGACCACTTTCTCGCTCGATCGACTTCAGAACTGGCGAAAAGATATTTCTACGACCAAGCACAGTGTCTTGCGGATGGCGCCTATAACTTTTCAACCAGACCCGCGCTGTTTGAGTCTTAATGACAGGCTTTTACTTCGAACGAATGAACAATCGCGAGAGGTGATTGTTATTTCGTACTGGCACCAACGTTAGAACACAGAAGTCTGTTTAGCTTCCTAAGAACTAAAGAGCAGAACAGTTCATGCGCTCGACGTCAGTGTTCCTTTTGCACCTGATTTTAAGTTTTTTTTTCTTTTCAGATTGGGAAGGTAGACAGGCGCCAGTCAGAAGCACCAGCTGCCCACGACGGTTCACTCGAATCAGTTAATGTCCCGGCCAATGACGAACCTAGTCAAAAGAACGGGTTAAAGCCTAAAAGTAGGTGCTGCTGCCGAATTGGTTTTCTAGGTAGAATTGTAAAAATTAGCCTTGGAATTCGTCTTGCGTCTAATGTTACATGAGTTTTCCGCAATTGCCTGAATTTAAGCTAATGCTCGTGTGTGTGGGTGTCGCTGCATAGCTCAAAATTTCCTGTACCTGTCATCAGTACAGGATATTTTTGTTTATTTGGCTTCAAATGATGAATTTGAACCTGGGATATTTTTCTGGTCAGGATCTTGAATCGGTGTGCATCAAATGGATTCATCGACCATTCAGTATGACAAAATTTTGTGCTCTAGTTATCTCACCTGGGATTTTATCAAGACTAGCAAAATAGTTGGAACTGTGGCAATCTGTAACATTTCCTGCTCTGGTTGTATTGAGGTTGAGTTATGTAGTAAATACGTCGAAGTGCATGAGGTTTAGTTGCACGTGGGTCTTCCCAGATTCATGCCAATGAAATGAGCGTGTGGTGTATTCTGCACTGTGAGTTTTACTGACAACTCCGGTTTCCTTAATGGTGTGAGAAAAACAGCTTGAATTACGAGGTTGTAGACACGTAAAACGCACTTTTAGGTTAGGACCAACGAATGTGATTGTTGACATTGAGGCGAGGGTATTTAGCGTTTCTCATAACAAAATGCCTACTTCACGCATAAGCTGCAAAAATTGTTAAGTTTGAGAATAGGGATTTATCCCGGTTTTCAGGGAATGTCGTTTAATCGCTCTGGATGATTATGTTTTCAAGGAAGTGGGGAATCTGATCTTTAGTTTAAGTTTGATCAAAAGTCAAAATTGGTCATTTTTGGTATCACTCTTGTTCTACAATGCTACTACTTCAAGCGTTGTTTCACGCCAGATGTGGAATTTCTTTTATGCCACATTTTGGTCCATGTCGTTGTATCTATTACGGTTGTGGAGATTGATTTGTACTGCATTCTGGTGAAAAGCTAACTGGCCTGAACTGTTTAACGTAGATTGAGTAATTAAAGTTCTGAACAAAATATGTGCCATAAATTAGTCAACAGTATCAACCAACTTTTTTTGTGAATTCGCGCATTGCAATCAACGAAACTTATAAAGAGGTGAAATTTGCTAGTGCTTGTATTTCCACCCAGAGAAAGCGTGATGCTTGGTTTGTGCGTCAACTGTGAAAGTCATGACGACTTTTACTAGTAAACGTAATTGATTATCAAGGCCGAAAGTAGTGGAAAGTAGCTGTTTCGATTGGTCGGGCCTTTCGCGACTCGACATCCTGCTAAAATTACTATAATCGGTTTTCGAAACGAGTCTTATCTAATTTAAAATCAGATGGTAGCCATAAGTCTATGCTCCTCCGTCATGTATTCGTGGTCACCTATGCACCCGGTTTGAATCTCACAGCTCCTGTGTAGTGTCTTTGGCCAAATTATGGAGATTGTTGTCTGGGATCGGTGTCGTCAAGTTGACTTTCAGTCTGGCTAATATGGTGGACTAGGAAATGGACCTGAGCGATTTCTAAATTATTCTTGTTTAATTTTTTGTCTGTCTTTTGCTTTAGGTCTTGAGTAAATTTGACTTCATTCTCCAACTTTATGGCTAGCCCAAACATTGCACATAGTTTTTCGAATAGGCTGGTGGAAGTTTGGTCAGTTGTGGCCTTATAACTGTTTTCCTCCAAACCTAAGTGGTATAATTTTGTTTCGGCTTTAAAGGACAAACTTCCTTTGCAATGTGGCTTTATATTACAGTAATTGCTGAAACCATGCGTTGTTTATAGTCCTGAAAGGTCAACTCTAAAGTATACCAGAAGTAAATCGCTTTATGGAATGCACCCTCCGCTCTCGGTCTGGTGCTCTTTTTGTCATCACACTTTACCTTTCCCGACACATGAAGGTTGTGTGCCTATGTGTTACTCGAGACATCAATTTCGCTATGTCTAAGGTCACGCTATGCGCAAGTTCACTACCTCACATGGGCTTGTTGTGATTGGTCCCCGAATAAAGTCAGAATTTTTGAACCAATTAGAATACAAGAGTGTGCCACTCGTGCAGAGACTTGCTCAACATTAAGACAGGAGTTTGTCGTCGTCCTGCTAGCATTTGATTGAATGTAAGTCTTATGGAGGTTCGTTCATTACCTTTTCTAGCTGTCTCTTCAAATATGCTTGGATCTAACACATCAAATAGAACAGAAATCAACAGGCAAAGCCATTGTAATGGTGACGCCCATGCTACTATGGTAACTGGCGATAATGAAGAAAACGCGATCGATGATAATGAAAATAAGCTGCGAAATGCTGGGTGAGTTTTTTGGTTGTCTTAGGCGATAGGTTGCTTCTTCGCTTGCAACAGCAGACGTGAGTCCGGTTAATTCATAAAAACGTTTTCCTCGGGATAAGGGTGTGGTTAGAATGTTTACTGCAGCAACAACAGCGAACTTCAAGGCAACTCAAAGGAAAGTGGTTTGGAGGCACTCGAGTGTGAGTGATGGGTGGTGGTCGATGATTTGTCACATCAAAACGCCTGAAAATGTAGTTTTAGTGTCAAAATTTGCTTTATGCTTCTTTATTTGAACGTGACACCTCCAATTGGTCCTTTTGCTGCGGTTTGGTGGTCATTTATACAATCCGTCGCTGACTCATAATGTACCGGTAGCCACGGGTACGGCCAAAGAAATGGATTACAGAATTTGTTAATTCATTTTACACCAATAGTTTGTGAACAATAACTAATAGGCCTTGCTATTTAGCCCTGTTTTTTGTGCTTTCTCAACTAGAGTATTTTTGTTGTGTCAATAGGGACACCGGGGGATATCTTCCTAAGCCAGAATGTTTGTCCAAGTCTGATTGGCCCAGCCTCCTCACCAGACAGTTGAAATTTCGCAATGGCGTACTGATCGGTTCGTCGGCAACAGGTGAGGCCACATATTTAGTTTGGTTTTAGTTAATACATTCTTGAAACGAAATCCTATATATGAGTACTATTTTCCAATTGACAAACTGGTTGATGTGGCACACAACTATTGCTGGTGTGCCGTTTTTATTGTCTATTTCAACCCAGTATCGCATCATGCGTTCCACGTAATAAGCGTAATTTGATCATTCAAATAGTTGTTAAACATCGAATCATACCATATATTTTTTGGCCACAGTAATCGCAATCAGTACAAAGTGTTCCTCAATTAAGCCGTTGCCTCTGTCAATTCATTTATCAGTTTGAGTTTGGCTTTACATGGTATCACCGAATAAATTTTGCCAATCCGCTCTGCATTTTAAAACTCATCGAGGTTCTAGTTTTTTCTCTCAACAGTCTTTATACCTTACAGTGTAATTAATGTTTACTTCGAAGGTAAGCTATTCGTAGCGCAATGCCGAAATGACTTTGGCATCATCTCACATCTGAACAACACAAATGCAATGACCGTAGTGCGTTCAAGGGTATTAAAATGACCTGCATGTTCAGCAATTTACAAATGCTTTTTGGGTCCCTGCATAAATTTGCCTGTTATTAGACTTTACTTCAGAGGAAGATTCTTGCGTAGCTCACCACACTGCTTTTCTTCTTTCAAACCGCAATTAGGTAACTTCTTAGTTTGACAGACGAACCCCACCATAGTTGTCATTACCTATACACTTTTTGGAAGACCCTTACCACTTTTTTGGTGGTCCTAGCATATTACTTTTGATATCGACTAAATTATGAGAAGTAGTATCTCCTTACTACGTGCGAGCGGGCCGTCTTAAATGAAGAGGCTAGATTTTAATCAAGCACGCCAGTGTTGTTTGAAAATGAATTACGTTTTGGCTGTCGAAATTTGATTTCGTGTGTTTTTTCGGACACTAACAGTTTTTATTTACAGGAATGAAACGCGTGCAAGATCTCCCACGAAGTCCCGCGTCAATTTCACATTCTGAAGCGCGCAAGATAATCTCGCAAATGCCCACGGGCTCGGACATCGTCAGCACCTTCTCGCCTGAGGCGGTGCTAAGTGAAGCGAAAAAGGGCAGCAGTGAGCAACGCGTCGACTCCTACCTCGCCGCGGCCGAGACCAACGAGATGGCGATCTCTCAGCAGCACAGCAACTCCAACGTCGATATACGTGCAGCGAAACTGCGCAAAAGTTGGTCGGCCGACCACTTAGCACAGGCGACAGCCGCCCGTGCGTGGTCGCTCGATGATCTCAACGGGCCCCAGACGGATAAGACTGTTAGTGTGAGTCATTCACCAGATGACACGACAACCTACCCGCTGGAGGTCTCTGAGCATCTGACAACTTTTTGGGACAATTATCAGGTAGGGCGCTTGAATTTCCCCGGTTTTCACACTTTAAGTGCAGTCCACTGTAGCTGTAAATCTGCCGTCATTGCGAATTTGAGGATAAAAGGAAACACTAGCATTTGGTTTTTTTTTCAATTTCAGGCACCCTATTATTCCTGTCTGGGTGGTCTGAGTTCAATGGGGCCGAAAGCCAATGTACCAGCCAACTTGATTTGGGAGGACGTCTTCTTCGATGAAACAGAGGCCCTCGACTTTGAGTCGTGCCATCAGCGGCTGCAGAGCACAACGCGCCAGATTGACGAGTGGAGTTTCGATGGGCTCTCTTGCACACCACTCTCGAACCTCGACACAGACGACATTCGAGATGACAACGATGCCAGGAGCCAGAGCTCGGCCATGCTTTTGGAGGGCACCGACAAAGACCCCTTCTCTGAGGATGATGCCCAACCCGTGGCGAGCATCGAAATGGTGGACAAGTGTCTGCAAACCGAAGTCGTCAGCGAGATCAAGCCAAACGGCTATGTTCTCTCGACGACTGCCTATTCTAACGCATCTCTCGGGATAATATCGCAGGATCCTACCACAGTAAATGATATTTAAGAGTTTTCCTGAATTGATAGCTCACCTATGGATAGTTAAAATAAATTACCAGTTATAGATAATATTCAGTAAAAGAATTTTAGAAATATCTGACTTAGGAAGAAATTATTTCGAAGAAAGGCGGCCTAATATTAAAAGGGCTGAGCTAGCTGAGCTATCCCCGCCTATACTGCGAAGTTGGGGTGAAGTTGATGAATGCTAATGCCTTCATTATGATGACTCTTTTAAATACACATCAACTACATCAGTCTTTTTCGAAGCCTTGAGAGACTGTGTGTGTTTCCGCATTTGTCGTAAGTATAATAAAACACCATTTTAGTAGATGTCAACGTGGCCGACATGTTTGTGTTGCTTGGAGCTGGTCCTGATTTAAGTAAATTCCAGTCTTCGTTCCATTTCTGAGGTGATGCATAATGGATTTGTGAGTAAATTAGAAAAAAATCCATTTCATGCTCGGACTCTGTAAAGATTACTACTGGCTGAGAGTCAGACGATCAGAAAGCTCAAAAGTCTATTTTTGTCGTCCCCTATACTTAGTTCTATGCCCAGGGCTGTACAATTCATCGTTGATACTTCCGCACTCCCTTGGAACTTCTTTCCGTAAATTTGCATTCTCTGTTTATCCTGGTATCCTAGTTTTTTGAGCTCTTTTACCAAATGACCTCAAAATTGGTCTTTGGCTGTGACATCGAATTTCTTTAAAAGCGAACTTTTTTCAGCTACTGGACTCGGTCATTCGGTTTTGGGCTCATTTACTGTTGTAGAAACATCAATTTTACGCCTCCACTTAACACGCATTTTTGGCCGATCTTGCAGCACCATCTACTGATGAAATTATTTGTGAATTCATTACTTGGATCCTTGAATGAATAAAACTGCAACATTATCTACAACATGCCAAGTGCCTGAAACTATAATTAAGTAGCATTTCACTTTTTCAAAGTATACTTTGCTACGTTTAGCTAAAATTGACACGTCTGCAGGGATTAGAATTGTGCAATGTGAGAAGAACTTCATGCCAATTTCGGATGTTTTAGACTCACACGTCTGGATACGAATCCGGTCCAGACTTAGCGCATTCGTTTTTCCAACGGACTTCCTTCTCTTCAGTACGAGATTCGAATAGCATGAGCCAGCAAAACTCATTACCCCATGTCGTGACCCATGATTCGGCTGTTCAAACGGTGCATTCTCCTCACAACTATCGCTGCAACCCATCATCTGCCATCACGGAGGAGCCCTCTGAACAGGGTTCCGCAAATGGAACCAGCAGCATTGACATTCTTCTTCAATCAGAGCGCAGTTTAATTCAGTTACGTGAATTCATTTATGGGATTGTCGTCGGTACTGGTGGCTCAAATAGCAGCCAGCCATCTGCAAACACACTTGGCAAGTTTTTGCTACTTAATAAATATCACTAAACATGTTTATTGAAAAAAAAATTATTGTTGAGTTTTTTTCAGTACATAGGGGTAGGAGGCAGATGAGGTGTACGGTTGCCGTTGATGAGTCGACATCCCCGTCCAGTATGATTAAAAGTTTCAATTGTATGCTTAATTCAGTTGAGCAGAACGTGAGAATGTTGGAGCGTTTAATGCGACCAGGTAGGTATCGTACCAGTAAGTGAATGAGTTTTTGCTTGTCACTTATTTCAGTTTTACATAATCTTAGGTGAATTACATTCTCAGCAAGTTGCTGCGCTATGTGACCGGTGGAAAATTTGGTTGAAATGGATCCACTCCAGGAAATCAGAACTGCAGAATCTCAAAACTCTGCAAGATAGGATCCACGAGCTTTCCACCAAGGTGAGCCTGCTACGGCGACTTTCTGGCAACGTATCGAATCGCACTAGCTTGCTGTCAAACAGCGGACCTTCATTCAATCTCCAGGTGAAAGCTTTGTTCCTTAGCGCCCTATTCGTTCTCTACTCAAGATCGTACGCTTGGTTTTAGTGCTTTGGACATTGGGACGACCACTTGTAGATGTCATTGTTGTCTTACAATCATGGCATAGTGAAAAGTCATGAGAACAATGTTGACGGGGCTCCGGTATTTAGCACTATCTGTTATTGAATGTACGTCAGATGACCTTTCGCGCAAATTATCGACACCAAGGTGATCTAAAGATGCTGAACAACGTACGTGGACGATGGCAGTGTTGAGGCTCGGTCTCACCGCGAAAGTGCGCGAAGGCTAAACATGACAGGAGACCCGATTGTGTATTTTGGCGATGGGATGGAAGTCCGTTTTGCATGAAATGCAATACTCGTGTTCTGCACACAATTTGTCGTTATAGGGTTTTTTACATGCCTTTTCTTTTACCCTCCTATTATCTCCAAAACTTTGATTGAATTGCAACACACACGAGGTGCCAAAATGATTGCTTAAATTGCGCGCCTACTCTGTCCACACAAGCGATTGGCACAGACTACTCGTTTCAACTTGTCTCTCAATGTCTTATTGCAACGGTTCCTCATTGTACTGCGTACTAAGGTCTTACCAACTAAAGTAAAATATCAATCATTGCCAAAAAAACTCGAATTTAAAGTAAAATTTGACGTGATCAAGCAAATACGCACTGGCGTTTTTCAAAACCGCCATTGACCAAGTTACCTCGGTGGTTCAGAGTTTTTGTGTTAAGTCCACCATGCAATCAATTTCGTCAACATTTGTGTAATAACCTATCTGAAGTAGTACTTTAATTACCCATATTCATTTTTACTGGTTCGCCGTTGTTGTGACTTCTCAAAAAGCGTCTCGCCAATGCGAATACAGTAAATTTATTAACATAATGCTCACATCAGTAGTTGAAAATTGGTAGGTTCTTTTGTTTGGTTGGCTTGCGCTTGGTGTCTACGAAGAATTTTTCTCGTAATGAGGACTGTAGCATGACCTTCACTTGATGGCGAGTTAATCGATGACACTATGTGTGACTTTATAATCCCTAGGTCTCCACTTTTTTTGTTAAAATCCGAACTACTTGGCAGAGTATAGGGGCAAAACTTGTGATGTCAAATCCACAACCGCTGGAGTTTTAAAAGAGGTCGCTGAGCATATTTAACAACCATGCATGACATTAGGTACTTGGGCCGCTTTGACTTATATGCGTTCTCTCAAAATTCTTTTTAAATTTTCACCCAGAGTTATTTAAGCTGAAAGTTAATTATTTAGTCGTATTTTTGATGTCATTTCGGTGTCCTTCATTGTTTTTTTTACTTCGTGGTCTTACGCAGCCGCGTTTCCTAGATTGTACAAACTTTTCATTTTGTTAATCTCATTGAATGTCTGGTGAGATATTTTTGCTCACTCGAGCACAATCAGTTGGAATTCAATCTACTTGAATTGTCTTCAAAATTGCCGCCCTTTGTCATAGAATTCTTGTCAGATTTTCGTCTACTCGTCGTCAGTCGCTCTGCTTGTTTGCCATTTTGCGACTTAATCCCCCAATATACGACTTTGGTGTCCTAAGCACCCTGTGTTCTTTAATAGTGTTTGACCAAGGCTGTATTCTGAACGTAGATTCTGACTTCATGAGCATGATTCTCCCAACAATTTGCGTGGTTGTTTGTACAACGACATCGCAGAGACTCACAAAATAACTGTTTTATCTGTTTGCGACGTTAAAATGACACTCGTGCTGCCATATCAAATGCTGCAATCTATACGGCCGTCTAACCTTATGCCAAAAACTGGGAAATTATTCGCGACTTGGTTTTGTGCGATATTGTATTTGATAAGCTTGGCGCAAGTCAACTGCAATTTGTTACTAGTGGTATCATCCACTTCCATTCCTGGCCTGCGAATTACGCCTGAGGTGCGATAGTTTTAGATGCGTTTTTTTGAATTCAGTACGCAATTTTATTCAAAGGCGCTTTTCGTCTTATGAAATTCCGTTTTCTTTTGTTTCTAAATCTTATTACTACTAGCGTTGTAATTTCCAATACGGTTCTCGTCGGAAATAAACCAGACCAGTGTGGAAGCGAGTAAATACTTACAAGCCAACGTTATAGACACGAGAGAAGACTACGTTTCCTACTTGTGATTTATCCCCTAACTTTGGTTTTTTATGTACCTTTTGTGCCCTACCGATTGTGATCCTTTTACGTATTGCTTGCATGCAAAGGGCTTAATACCAATATTTCCTCCCGAAAAAAGCACCATTTTTTAGTATATCAAAATTCCACTCTCGTTGTAATGGAAATCGTAGAGGCTGTAATCGAAATGACTCGTAATTATGCACTAATTACCTTCTCAAGTTACAATTTGAATTCGTCACCGTGTTAAAATCGTTCGCATTATGTATCCCAACGACTACCTAATGGTAACAAGAGGATGGGATCTTCTTCCTTTCCCACCCTTCCCCTACACCCCAGGTTCATCATGAAGCCACTCCTGTCATCTACTGGTTTTTTTTCAGAATAATGTTTAACGTTCTCATGCTCAGGTCAAAATAGCTTGAATGGGCTCTTCAATACACACCAAGTCCCCCAGACCCAATTTTTCGTGATGAATGTTTTTCTTAGTAAATTATGCAAGTGGAATGCTGCATTCTAAGCCCTTTTTCTCTACATTTTCATAAAGGTATTAGGCACCGAATTTCACAGCGTGACTGAAGAAGCTGAAAATCTCCGGCAACTGCTTTTAAAACAGAGACGACAGGAGATGAATCGTCTGCACTTCGTTGACCCAGACACTCCCGAGCTTTCTCATCTGGAGACACAATTTGCGAAACGTTATAACAACCTACTAGATCAGGCCATTGAAGAGGCGTGTTCCCTTGCTGATCAAGCAAGCTCAGCCAGATCTGAGTGAGTAATTCTACATATAAATTTAGTCATTCTGCAGTTGTGCCGCTGGTGTTGAAATTTAGACTTACTGAGAGTCTTAGATAGATTTTTAATCACTAATCCACCTCAACCCCTGTCATGGTCCTTTGAACTAGCGAATGTTTTCCTGTTTTGATGTGTATTTTATTGTCTGGCTTGAGGCCACGTAGCTCTTTGGTTTTGTGCTGTATCCACTACGCGTGTACTCAAGTCCTCCTTCTTTGTTTATGCCGAGCAAGGGAGAGGCAACTGAAAGCGTAAGGGTTGCGATTCGCGCTTCTAGTAAAAATTTCCCTGCTTTTACCAAAGCAAAAAGTAATGCTCGCGCACATTTGCGCCAGTACATTCTCCTGAAAAGTTTTTCTGAACAAACCGTTTTGTGTGTCTTGGACCGGACGTTGTGTGTTCCTTCACTCTGCAGTCTTCAACTTCTCTCCGTTTCCTCTATGAGCTTCTAATCTCCACTTCTTAATATTTTTTTTCCACTCGCAAACCCTGCTGTCTGCTGAAGCATAAACTGTAATTTAAAAAATCAATCTATCGCGCTTTGCAGTTATGCATTAAGAGTGAAACCGTCTTTTTAAGACGCGGGAGAAGCAGCTGTTGGTAAGAAACAATACTGAAGTTGCGTTTTTGTTAAAGATGAAACTGACATTGATACTACCTGTCTCGTCTTTGGCAATGCACTGACGAAAAGGAATTTCGAAATGCGCACTAATCAAAGAAAACGTGCCCTATTCCTATGTCGCATAACCTATCAAGTATTCTCTGAACCCGCGTACTCCAGTTTCGAATGGCTTATAATGTTGTGTAATTCTGTTAGATCAGTCGACTGCAGAGTAAATATTTGTGGGTTTGGTTGTATATAGTTTGTTTTGTCGATCGTTTTACTCAATTTTGGTCTATACGTATGTTTTTTTTCGCCTGCCCTTTTAGGTTTGCGTACCTGGAGTCTCTCACTGATCGGCTGCAAATGTCAACACCACTCACCAGAGTCACGGTACACAGTTTTCTTATTTCCCTGTTACTATAAATCTGCGATAATTTGCTGTGATGTTCAAAATCCGTTACTGCAATCCCACCGTTAGAAATTGTTATGGTTATCAGTAAACAGATACATCCCTAAGCTTTGACAAACACGAGACCTCGTGCAGGGATGTCTTAGTGTCTCAGTCAAAGATGAGTGACACGTCGGAGTGACCAGCTTGTGAATGCCTTGAGTGACCTTGACCCAATGGATCAAGAGGGCCCTAGGGATTGGGTGACCAAATGAAGTGGCGTGATTAGGGGGGTTGTGGTAACACCGATGAAATTCCATCTAGACTTTCCCAACCGAGCTGTTTAGTCAGAATTTTGATAACCGCAAATTTCCATGATCAAAGATTTCGTTTTTGACGTACACGCTGTTACTTTATCCAGGCTTAACTTAACACGTTTTCAGAATAGACTGATGATAATTTATTCTAAATTGACTTTCCTTTTCCACGTCATGTGGCTTTAGACTCAAAGCAGTGACTTAGATTCAAGTCAGCAAACAGTGCGACCTCTCTCCCGAACTGACACCAATCACAGCTCTCCGGATCGTTACGTTGATATCTCGAACCAAAATTCACCCAGCGAACCAGACCAGGAATGTGCTGATCCACGGAATGGTTTACTCACTTCAACTTACTACCCATTAATAGCTTTTATGATTGTTCTCATGTCAATTTCTTTCCTTTGGGGAGTTGTCCTTTCGTTGGAACGGTTCTGTCCTCATCCATGCCCCGGCCCTACTCGGCCCGGTTGGTTTGGTGTCTACTTTCACCGAACTGGAATTCCTCCTCATTGACTCTGAGCAGACGATGTTTTATCACTTTCTTACAACTGGCTGTGATCCTGTGATCTCCCGGTAATCAGTGTGCAATATACGGCTTGTACAGTCCCTACGCTAATCCAATCCTCCAGCGACGCATTTGATTGACTTCCTTTTAAATCTACTGAGAGGCGTCTCCTCTTTCAATAATCTGTTTTGTCTTATTTGCAAACATTAATCCAATATAAAATAAATTATTACTCGTGTCATTTGTAATGCTTTTACGGACATTATAAAAAGCCTAGGCTTTGTGTAATATCCTGAGTTTAATTATCTGCTTTCTTGACTGATAGATTTGGGTTTTGTTTTTTACCCACAATAGTCTTCAAGCCATTTAGTGCCTTTGACTTGAATGGATCCGTACACACTGAATGCGTAACTCTTATTTGTTTCGCAGTGGTTGCTCATGAATCCATGGTGGTTAGTCAGCCTCATCCCAGCTCCGATTCCACCTGGTGCTTCCTCCTGATTGGCCAAACCAGCGTAATGGTTTTTTTAATAAAAAAAGTGGAATGACAAACTGTTTTCAACTGCTAATTCGGTCCTGCAGACTGACTATTTCAGTAATTTTGCTAATCCTGTTTCGCGTCGCCCTAGAAAGTTTAGCCAATTCTTAGCCTTGTTCAAACTGAGCAATTAAGAAAAGTCGCGAAGAATTTTTGGTTGACAGTCTGCCAATACGAAGTGCATTGTCCCAAAAGAATAAAATGTACCAGGATGTACTAAATCTAATGTTGCAAGTGAAGTTTCGGTATTCATATCAAAACTAAACGCACGCAGAAAATTTGTCTACGTTAGCCCCGCACCCACACGTATTGTGTGTTTGTTGTTTGGTCATAGAAAGCATGACGCTTCGACGTTCCAATTAATGTCTCCACTACACACCTTCGTTAGACGGAGGAGGGAATTATGTGCCAAAGGTTGAAGGAGCTTTCACTACAGAACAGTGAAAAGTAATTGGTCCCTTCAAGGACACGCCTTCGTAACTGCATAGTTACTGAGCGTATTTTAAATGATAATTCAAGAACACATGGCATTGATGAGAAAGGCCTTGTGACTGTGAATGTTTAAACTTTTATTTGGGAAGAATTCCATATGGCGAGTTATTAAAACCGGTATTAATTTTCGCAAAAAAATGTGCTGAAGATAAGCGAAGCGGTATCACTAATGTCACAAGCAACCCATATTGAACGTTGTGCTTACATTCAGCTTACAGTAATTTTTGTACTTGGGGACTTTGCCCAAGCACTGACATTTCCAACAACCATTCGTGTAAATAAAGTCATGTTTACGAATGAGATGTATGCGGGACAACGAGGTAAGAGACTTTGACGGAAATAAAAACCTTCCTAGGGTCGCGTCAGCACCAAATCGACATCAATCACTCATTTCTTCACAATTATGAACGACTCTTAGCCAATACGTTCCTATCTGTACATTTTTCACTACAAGGAAATATCGTGGCAGGCGTCAAATGATAGTACTGTGCTTATAATGTCGTAAATAGGCGTAATTTGTTTCCTTCAAACAATTGAAAATATAATCATAACATGCACGGCACACTTACCAGGGAATTTAGTGAAATCAGGTAAAATATGTGTTAGTGATTGCAAAAAGGATTGACGCAGTTATTTTTGTCGAATGTTTTTTTCACACGTTATAGTTATGTATGATGTGGGGTGCCGCATCTCTAGACAACAACTTGTGGTGGCAAAAAAGTTTGGCACAACTCGGAATCGTGTGCTTCCCATAGTCTTACTCGGCTCTTACCACTTTCAATTCGTACGTCGTGCGAGGCAGATGGGAGTTAGAACCAGTCGCTCCACATGGTTCCTTGCATGGCCATAAAATAGTCGTCTTATCGCCAAGCACCCCCTCAAGTTGAAGTCGTGCGGTTGGTTTATTAGCCACCAAAATTAAGAGCTCGGGAATATGGGTTGAAAAAAAATGGGGTAACTGATAAGCCAATAACTTTGGCTGATGTGGCGAGGCCATTGGCGACAAATCCAGTGAATTCGCACTGTCTAGCACACTTTGCTTCAAAACATGCAAAATGCAGTCGTCACTTTTAATCTCCACAGTTCCTGCTCATTTAAGTATGGAAAACAACTGGATCGAGCTACATTACCTGAAATATGTACTGAAATTTGCCAATCAACAGTCTTCATTCTTCCCTCTTTCATGAACAGTACGAAAAGAGCCACTGGACTTCAACTACTGCATTGCCTGCACCAAAGTCTCAATTCTGCTAAAACCTTTTGTTATACTTCATGAAAAAATTGCACATGTTTAAAAACTAATCGTTTGCTTAATTTAATTAGGTGCTCAAGCCAAGCTTTCATTTCTGTAGCACTTTCCCTGGTGAACGAGAGCCCCTCATTTTTTCGCACTTATCTATAAAAATTCTTGGTGCACCTTCCTCATTTTGGTTGCAGTATTGGTTATTATGCGTAAAAATTTCCGATATGTGTAACAGATAAGCCTTAATTTTTAACCACTTCTACTATTTTCGATTCTTTCATTTAGTGATTCAAATTTAGAAGTCAGTTAAATTGATCCAAGGGCAAGGCTCAGGCGTACTTTGACACAGGAAAGACCTCGTTTTATAAGTCACAGAAAATTTGTGCGGAAAGTCATTGAGTCATCCTATAATGATCAATTGAATTTTAAACCAGATCTGATGCAGAAGTTTTGTTAAAGTGGTTGATTCAACGTTGAAACCCTTTTCTATTGGGTTACCTGCTTATACGACGTCTCTTAAATGTGTTATGGTGGTTAAACATTCTTGCTGGGGATAGAGCATTCCCCCAAGACGGTTCACCGCGGGTTTGAATTTCGGCATTGTTTACTCAATTCCCTGATCCACGCCACTTAAGTGTGTGAGTCACTCCCAACACCCTACTGACAGATACATCTGTGTTTATCCGCCTCCATCCATCAGGTCAAAGTCGTCGTTGACTTATATATGCGGGCTCATCATGACAAATCACTCGGCCTTTGGCTAAGACATTAAAGGTTCTCAGCACGAGGTACGACATCAGCGTCTAAAGGTGATGCTTAGGGTCAGATAAGGGATCTGTGGTACCGGCTTTTTGAGTGCGCGATTCTGGTTACGGGCAAAACGTGGCAGTTCTATACCTGATACCTTTGCAATCCTTTACAATAATATATTTGACAGAGTAGAAGACCTGCACAAAAGTTTAGCAAATTCACTTAGTTTTGATTCTGGATTTAAAACAAATATACCTCGTCTTGTGAATTTTACACCGTCTTTCCTCAAGGCTATATAGAGTTATCGCAGACGACGTTTTTGACTAGATGCTACAACATTTGGTGTTACATGATCGATAATTATGTTTCTGTGTAGAAGCCTCATAATTCTTCAGATTTTTATTCTATAAACATCAAAAAGGGCATCGTTTACCTTGTGACCTGATTTTTAAAGGGCTCAATTGCGTATATCTCTAAAGAATTAAGCAATACCTATTCTATTCTCATCTATTGGACATATTACTTTTAGTACTACTACTTTGATTCTACTCAGTGATAGCGTAATGCGAGTTTATTCTTAAACAATCAAATGGATGCTGAAATAAGCAACCAACCATCAGAAGCATAGTTAGTATCATAGTTAATATGACTTTTTAAAGTATGCATTCGAAATTTTGCACAGTCTTAATTTCTAATTTACTAACCAAAATTATTTGTTGAAAACTTAAGAGCAGGGCATTTAAATAAATACATTCTCCTGTCACAAGAGGAGATGGCTTCACAGTAACATGGTAAGATCTAGGAGTACTTGCTTGTGTACAGCGAAACAATTATAACTCCTGAGTTTTATCCTCAACGGCTTAGATAATTAAGAAGAGTTTACCACGGCACACATGTCCTGCTTTTAAGAGTATGGTGGTCAGCACGGTACGTGGGATATTTTTATGTAAGTTCGCAGCTATCCTTACCTGGCATGAGTGAGCGTGAATTCATTCAAATCTTGATAGTGATAGTTCAGTGATTTGAATGTAAATCATTCCCATGCATCGTCGCGTCTTGTTACGCAAACCATGCTCTCACAGACTAGTTCAATTTTTTTAAAAGGTGATATTTTTTACATTTGCATGCAATTTTTTCTCATCCACTTTATGGTCTGACTGCTTGCTTTTTTACCATTTGGGTACATGAGTTCTCGTGACAGCAAATGACCAGACAAATTACGAAAGATTTCTGCAACATAGATAACGTGGAAATATTTTGCAGTTTAGCTAACCGAGGACTCTGTGAGGTAAGCAAACCTTTTTCCTATAAAAATTTCCAAAGCCTTAGAGGTTTTAGTTAAGGCTTTTTTTCTAGCGATTTTACGACACTTCACAGTTAGGTGGTGATTTTTTGATGCATTAAAAAAGACTCACGCAATCTTTTTTTCTGAAGACTAATCCTTCAAAAGGGTATTAAGCAGTATTGCAAAGCAAGTACAATAACTATCAGTGGCTATCATTTTTTCGATTAGTATAAGGCGATTAATATTTTAAATGCACTATTAAGGTGGCTGTTGACTAAAGCAAGGTATCAAATGGCTCCACGAAGAAAACCTAGTTTCTTAATTCTGGCGGTACTGTTTGGTAAAAACGAAGGCGGGACGGTGTATTTAAGTTCGCGTACCAAATTTCGCAAGCATTAGATAGAAAGGTAGTCAGGTTTGAGGGTGTCGACAAAGTGTGCGAGGGGGTGAGTAGAGGGATTGAGACTGTTCCAACATCTGCACGCAAATCATTTACTTAAATGTTTGCGTGTAGCACGAGACGGTAAGGGGTGTTATTAACGAACTAATTGCCAGTAAACAGACACTAAAACGCACTCATGCCAGGGTCACTTTGCTCTTTTCTAAGTACCTTTGAGCATTTGTCTGTCTTAATTCACTTTAAAGCTAAAAATCATTTACCTTTACACTTGCCATGGAATTCTAGAGCTAAAGTGACCGAAGAAAGGATCCTTGAGGTAAGCCTGATTAGTTTTCAAAACAGCATCGAGCATGCACAATGGTGAAGTGAAATTAATTCTCACATGACTGCTCACAGCAAAGTTAATGTGAATAAATCCTAACTAATGATTTACAGCAATTTTCTTCCTTCTATTAAATTTTCGACTTTGTTTTGAAGGAGTCTGCTAGGTTCTGCCGTTATTAAAAATTTATAAATAAAGAATTGCTTGCAAAATGTTCGTCGATCATTCCAGAGTTACTGTTATCGTACTTTTAGGAAAAAATTGAATGTAAAATGAAAAAAAGTTTTGATGCTGCATGAGTAGCGTTCAGGTTATACTTTTTAATGAACTTTGCTAAAAGAATATAAATACCCAACTTCGATGTTACATCTTTAGCTAAGGCAACTTAAGTCAATGAATATATTGGTTTTGTTGTCTAGGAAATTCTTGGGTTTAACGATCGATAAGGCAGTGATTGTAACTTTATCAGTCTAAGCAGGCTGAGAGCAAACACTGAAGTTAACAAACGATCACACAGAATATTGGCCACACTTGTTTACTTGGCGTTGAGCGCTCTACAGAGAATCCCTTAGCAAATACAGCATCTATCTATGAAGTGTTATAATGCTTCGGAAGTTCCATAATCAAAAGACAACTTTTATGATGCGGATGACCGGATTTTACGAAAACCACATTATTTACTTCGATGCCATGCAAAATGGATGCAAGACAATAATACCCATACCAGAGTTATGGATCGGTGAACGTGATATTGAAAGGGTGAATTCTACTTGGTTATGACGCTAAAGCTGTTCAGACGTTTGTGTTTTGAAGGCAAGATATTAAATTTCAGATCATCTTTAAGAAAAACTACGGTTTTCTACAACAAGTCACCCCTTAACAAGACGGCTAAATATACTAAGTAGTGGGTCTATTACATCTGTAAGTAGGAGGTAGTGAAGCAACGATTTATAAATTTGACGCATCTCTCAGTTACTAATGTGGCAAATGCTGTCAATACTTCAAGATTTGTATAAATTAAGAAATCCTTTGATTAATTAGTTAAAAAAATACAGAGCACATTGCAAAAGTGCTAAACAAAAGTCCATCACTGAGATTTAATTAAAAATTTCAATCTCCTATTTGAACTTAGAATAATGCCACTCCATTAATGGCTTTTAAATGATGACAGCTAGTTAGTAGAAGCCTAATTTAGAGCAATGCCAATAATATAAAACTAAATGGAGGAACAAAGCAGTGTTTTGTCAGCAAAAATCGCAGATGGTTAATAACTTTTGAGCAAATTAAGCTCATTTTGATTTAATTATCATTTCGATCTTAAGTACATTATAACTATATCCCATAAAGACTTTGTGAACTATTAAATTGCCCATTTAGGCCTCTGAAATTGTTTTAGAATCGATTATGCCATTTAATTTTTAGCTAATGGTGACTGGTCATCAATGCGTCTGCCTCAAAAAAAGCAATATTTTATGATGATTTCCTCTGATACAAGTAAGTTCGCTTGTACTATTTGAGTAATTCAGGAATAAGAGCAAGTCTGGTAAGCCTTTGCTGTGGTTGCATTAATGTTTCATAAAATGACTATTTAAGAGCAAATCTAGAAAAAAAGAAGAATATATGCATCATCGTTTTGCCGAGTAGTTTTACGATCAGGCTGATTCGAAATCACGTTTTACGTATTTTAAGGTCTTCCTATTTAGTCCTTTTTCAGCCACAAGCAGATGCCTTTTTTGTTAGGTAAACTATTTGTCTAGCTTAAGGCATCTCTAAAAACACTAATACTTGTTTAAGTAACAAAAATGCGATTTACCGCCTGCTAGAAATACATGCCATGAATCGTGGTGATCCACGTCCATAAACCCCGGTCGTCAAATATCCAGACACGCCAATCTCCTATTTTGTACGGCAACCTTGTCGATCATGCGGAAACCTCTGTTCAAGCGCCTCTTTGCAGATACCGCCCTTGATATTCATTAATTCATCTAGCTTTTCAGTCACTTGTACTTTTGCGAGTTCACCCAGACTGTTTTGATCGACAACCCCTCGTTAGTCAGACAAACTTTTGCTCACCGTGGCGCCACAGACAGCAAAGTTGAACCATCTAGTTAACGGTTGAGTCCCACTCTCCCCATCCTCCCGCCTCATTTTTTATTGCAAACTTCGGGCCGTATCGTGTTGCAACACACAACGAGTTTGCATGGAGTGGCCGATTATGCTCTTACTAAATCGTTTCGTAACGCATCCATGCTTTGCTAATCGCCTGGTCCTTCTCATTTTCATTAATGTTACTTTCCATGCATTTGGAAACACTGTTACTTTCAAAAAATCACAAAAAAATGAATCCACATCTCAAAAGTCGACTAATGGCCATTAAATAGGAAGAGAAGGCTGTTATCCATTAATTCATTAGCCCTACTCTTGGCTACCGCAGGTGGGAAGAGGGCATTTAAAAACAATAAGTCGTCCAGAAGTGTGTGCTTATTTGTGAACGTCTGTGTGTGTGTGTGCTTGGCTATGAATTATTTATCAACAACTCCTGCAGAAGGGAAAATTGTGATTTACCACATACGCACGATATTGAATAAGGATTCTTGTGGGGTGGATAGGCAGTTTAACACTGATTCCTCCTTCCTCTTCTTGAATAATTTATTTCTCCGCAAACACGATGCACAATTTCGACTCACACCCGCAGACATAAAACCCACCGGCTGACGGAATGCAGCAGAGATTTTAGAAAATTCAATTTATTGTTAACCAATATAGGGTTGTGAATAAAGTTTTAGACTTAAGTCAGTAGACTCGGGGGAACTCGGCTGGCAAACATCATGTTTGGTTAAAATATGGTATTTATTAAACATCCAAATGAAATGCACCATCGAATAAACCGCCACAACAAATCGAAGTCTGAAATGTAGAACATCCATGTCAGGTTAAAGGTAATTCGACAATGAGTACCCTTCTATATGAATCACTTTCCGATTACAACTATAATGTTTTAGAGCTGGATGACTAGAAAGGCCACTGTCCAACTAGCTTCTAAGCTCTTCTAAAAATAAAGGATTTTTTTCAGAATGCTGTTGCTATTACTGTAAACGAGTAGGTTAAGCATTGCATAAACTCCTAATTACAAAAATGGCTCTAAGATGACAATTTAGAGCAACAACGAGTGGTGTATTTTTAACTTCATGCCCTAAATCTTCCACCGCGAGCAGCTCATCATCTTAGTTGGCAGCCACTTTTATCTAATTAAAAAGAGAATGCTCTTAAAATTTCACCTTTGAATATTTTAGGAAACTTTTATTCTGTGGTTATAGAACGAATCAGTTTAATATACAACGACTAGTAGCCCTTATCATCAGAAAGGTAGTTTGAGAATTCGATTTTCTCAGATTTGTATTCCCTAGATAAGATGGAACATAGGTCAAATGAGCCTTTTGAAGAGTTTTTATTGCGATATATTTACCAACGGTCAAAGTTACAAACTAAGGAAGACCAGAAAACACTGTCATATACAATCGTTTCAACTTTTTTTTAACACAAGGACGCATAACAACAGGGCGAACTGCTGTTTTCTGTAAATTTTTTAGTATATTTCTAGAATGAAGAGCTTCAGAGAAAAGGCATTTACAAGATTTAATTATTCTTGAACTTATCTGGATAAAATGAGACAGCTCATGGGTTACCATCCACTTTGTACGAAAAGTTGCAATCAGTTGGTCATTCTTAAGTCCATCAGGGTTATCGTACACAATCAGATGGGAAAGGAAAGCCCTTAGCTAATAACTGCTCTAATGCGCATGTTCATTACAGTTTCTATTCTCCGCTCAACAAAATAATTTTGTTTTCTTTGTGCATACTGCAAATAAGTCTGACAGAATTTTCTAAATCTTGAGCTAAGTGGCAATTTCACGACTTTTTAGAGTAGAGAGATAGAAGAAAAATAATAGACCTACGTTTGCAAATAACAAAACTGTACAATCATGAGTGGATTTTTAATTTTGCTGGATCAAAATCATATTCAGGCAAGAGAGCAAATTAAATCTCATTATAAATAAAGATTTTTATATAATCTTTGTATAAGGAGGGACAATTGTAATAATTCCACTATCGTGGATTCTAGTTGATACAGAAAAACTAATGCTTAATATTATTCTGGTTTATTTGCCGATTCAGTTGTAGATAATGTAGCAGACATAGTTGTACACGATTACCACTAAGTACTAAATAAAATACATTGCAGGTAGTTGCTGCAAATAAAACCTAATCAGAAATAACGAACGCTCATTGAACTTGGAATCAAAGCGTTTTTGGCAAAAATCTGAGTGTCAGTGCGTGAGACGTAGATGACGTGAATGGGCTACGTAAGCATACGTACTGCCTCTCAATTTGGCGTGGTCAAAGTAAAGTCTCATATGTCTGTCCAAACGAATGCGACGCATGTCATGCCATTGGGAAAGTTTTGGGAGTTACTTTATAACTGATAAAAAATTCTTTTATACTTATTTTCAATGCGTCTACGACATCAAATAGCAAAATAACATGCTGATCCAAAAAGTGATTGGCTTACAAGGTTGGTTATTGTACTTAGGCCAACAAACTTACCTTGGAATCTGTCCATTTGTTTTGATTTACAATAAACATAGACTGACTCCTATCTCGCATTTGATGTAATATGATCAACTGCTTACAGTGGAAGGGACCAGTTCTATTATGCTGCTTTTGTATTTAAAAGAAATATGTCCTGCTGCCCAATAATAATGATTAGGTTTAATAGAGCCCCTTCTTTGAAAGATATAAACAAATTATTCCACTCCAAGATGACCACTAATAACAGAAATTTTGGGAATAAAATCAATGAATAAAAGCGGAGAAATTATTGTATTGTTTTATGAAATTCAGTACCCTTTTTCGGGATAATGCAGGTGAAAAAAGATATTGGTAAGGGACTATAAAACTGCTCTTACTGATGAAAACTGCATATTTATCTGCAATCAGAGTTTAGAATTAAAGACTTATGGAAATAGAACTAGGGTATTGTCTTTGCCAACCAAAGTATGCCAATGTGCTAGCTTATTCTCCCATTTTAAATTCTTAATGAACTGCACTTTCAAACTATTTTCATTTAATCTGAAGTAAATGCAGTGAATTAAAAACAAATTTGGGATTAAAATTAACTTTGACAAGACGTATGGTTATATCGATATTTAAGCGCAGACGCAGGACTTGCTAACGGATAGCGCTATAGTTACAAGTCACTATAGCGATTGCTTCAACTAATTTAGCTTGATATTAATATGATATAGGTTTAAACGTTTACATTTATTTTCTGCCTTTGTTGCTTCTACCACTGTCCTGTAGTGTCTTCAGGCACAAAATAAACTATGTTTTGGTTTAACATTTCTTGTGTAATTAAAGCAATCTAAATGTCTTGTCAAAAGTTAATGCCCATATTTGGAAAGTATTTCAGTCCAAGAGACTTAACCAATTATTTATCTTATGGGTAGCACCGTTTTCAAATAATTATTAGAGAATATTGGGTATATCAAAATTGGGATATTCAAATTTGGCTCATGTTAACCGAATTTGGATCTCTCCAAGTTAATGACTAGACATTTCGGAGTACGCAATTAACTCTGAAAAAAATCACAATAGCTTGAGACCAGGCAATTTTAGCATTTGTTTAATTCCGTTAAATAATTTCATTTGTGCCGAGAACATTGTTGCAAAATAACTGAAGCGAAAACTTCAATCTTTTCTGAATTGCATCCTGCAAGAAGAAAAATTTAATTAAGAAATTAAAGTTGGATTTGCCTTTTTCACCATATCAGCAATTTTAATCAGTTATTTTTGCAGAGAATTTTTTATGGTAGCTGTAATTTTTGTAACCTCAAATTTACATTAAAGTAATGAAAAGATGCCGATTGTAGTGATTTAATATGAATCTAAAATAATCAATGTTTGAGAAATCGGAACAGGAGTGACTATCTGGTATCGACTAACAACTTGAACGTGGAGAAGAAAATAATGCATGCTTAGTATTTTTTGAATGGATTAGGTTCCTTTAATAGGAATAAGTAAAAATTGATTTCATGAAAGTGATCTTTTACAATTAAATGTGCTTTTTATCAACCATTAATGAATTTGACGACTCACCGACTATTTTTTACATTCGGTAATAAAAAGGCATTATATGAAGTAATTGTCTTGGATAAAAACCCCTGTTGCCTACTCCAAACCTCTCGAAAGCACTTTGCAGTTTCGAACACTTAAGATGTGGTTGCATTTAAACGTGCCTGACTATTTTAGGCTCATTTATGAAAACAATGCTGTTGACTATGACAAAACTCTTGGCCTTTTGGGTAGCCAATTAATAGTTCTGACAAAAATTGAGCTTGAATATGTTCTGAAGTCTGGGCTTCGTTAGGTGAAAGCTGGCATCATGAGTCTATTGTGACTGCTTTTGTATGGGACACTATAGTTTAAATAAACAAATAACCATTTCCTGGAATGTATTTATTTGTATCCAGATAAAGAAATTCATTGCATTGTTATAAGCTTGTATGGCTATATTGTGTATTTAATTTATTGCTTTCGGAAAGATTACTGAAGTTCAAAATCTTTTTATTAGTTTTTTCTGTATTTGTTCGATTACCATATTACTTTAATTCAATAATATTTTTTCATAGTAAGCAACAAATGAGTGTATTTTATGTAAATCCTTTAAGATTAATTCTTAGATATGTTGTTTTTCAGGGTTTTGGTGCGCAAAGGAAGGCAAATTTGAACTACTGTAAGTGTGATTGACAGGTATTAGAGCTGTAAAGACGAACCATTCACGCCTTGAATCACGCGTAGGTCTTCTTGGACAGTATGAGAGGCAGCTACAGATGTTTTTACCATCACTAAATTAAGCATCTGTGTGGTCGCAAAATTTTTGAAAATTCATTGGACGCAACAAATTGTTGGATCAATGACAATATTTTGAAAGTGTGGAAAGGATATTTCGGGTAAACATTTTAATGACGTTAGCTATTTAATCAGCGAAGCAAATAAACAAGCCTGGCGCCACAATTTGTACCAATCCACCGGATCCATTTTTGCACGCAAAACTTCTGACATTTCGGCATTCCTCCTCGTTGGTTACCCGTTTTCTACCCCCTAATTTTTTCCTCTGCCGGTTTTAAGTTGATAAACGTGCACGCAGATTCGCGCATTGGCTTGCACGCACTTTTCATCAGTGGCCACCAGGTTTTAGCCAATCATCTTTTAGCATCTCACAGGTCTGATTTGTAGTAACATGAATATTAATTCAGTAGCTACAAATGCGTACGACATGCACCGTCTACATCTTTCAAGATGCTGATTTTCCACGTACTAGTTTTAACATCCCTGCTGGAGGCCGCAGATACTACAGTTGGTTTCGAAGGGAGTGGGGATAGAGCGACAACCGTCAGTTTTCCACTAGACGAGGAGCTACCAGTGGGGACGCTAATTGGCAGTCTTTCAGAAAGACTTCACCCAAAACCCGCTACCTCAGGTAGTGTACAATTTACACTACTTGGACAGGAAAACTATATCCGACTTAATCAGACTTCTGGTCAACTGTTCATTCGCAGTAGAATAGACAGAGAAGCTCTGTGTGAGCAGGTAGGTACTTGCTGTGGTCCTTCCTTGAACTCCGAAAGCTTCTTTGTTCACCCATTTGATGTGCGAAGTTCAGAGTGTGCTCTTAGGCTTATGGTAATGGACCATCGAGGCTCCGCCTTATCCACTCAGCCTGAAGTCGTGCATATAGCGTTTAACATTGTGGATATAAATGACAACCCTCCAAAATGGTCCCCAGACACTTTGGAAATTGAAATTCCTGAACATAGTCCTATTGGGACAACCATTCAGCTTCCCGAGGCTACCGATCCAGATCGAAACGTTGAAAGTGCTTCTATCCGGTACGAACTTATCCCACAGGTTGAAAACGGTAATTTTTTCTCCAGCTTTGAATCACGCCAAATTGGCGATTTGTTTTTACTCTCCGTCACCCCATTCGATCAACCCTACGGACAAATCTTAAAGTACAGTCTCCAACTAAAAATAAACTCAGACTTGGACAGAGAGAAGCGAGAGATCTATCGCTTACTGCTGGTCGCAATTGATGAGGAAACCAAAAGTTCATCGTTTGGGGACAAAACTGGAACACTTAATATCATTGTAAAAGTCACTGATATAAATGATCAAGCACCATTTTTCCTTGAAACTCACCCATCAATAGAAGTTGCAGAAGACGTTGCGCCTGGAACGCGGATTTTCACGATGACAGCAAAGGACGATGATCCTTCTGATGCTACTAGACTAGTCTATCGATTTGCTTCAACAGCTAGCGGAGAAGTCATTAGACTTTTTAGTCTTTGCGAACGGACGGGTGCTATAACGGTGGCGCAAGATTTGGACTATGAAATCGCTCCATTACTACCTGAACAAAAACCAGAAAGCTCTTTGTACAATCAGCAATCAGCAAAAGAGAAAGAGGTTGGTTACATCATTCCAATCAAAGTAACAGACGGTGTACATTTCGTGCAGGCTGATCTCCGTGTTCGATTAAAAAACGTTAACGATAACGTTCCTAATATTACGGTTCAGTCTCACCTACCTCGATGGCGAAATACAAACGACTTACTTCTGCCCGAAGATGTGTTAGTTGGCAAAATGGTTGCCATAATTACAATGGAGGATGCTGATGAACGCTGGATGTCCGGTAAAAGTGATTCAGGTTATAGTGAAGCACACTGTGCAACTGCTCATCCATTTTTTGCAGTACATCCACTTTTTCCAAACTCACGATATCAGTACATACTTGCTACGTCTCGGCGCCTGGATAGAGAGACGAAAAGCACCCACACTGTGACAATTACATGTCATGACTCAGGTCAACCTATGCTGTCAAGGAACGTACACCTGGTGATACATCTTGAGGACATAAATGACTCTCCTCCAGTGTTTGCTCAGTCTCTTTATAAATCAAAAATAGCAGAAAATCTTCCCATCAACACCGCAATAGATAAGGTTCAAGCAACCGACGCTGACGTTGGCCTGAATGCAGCGATTCGCTACTCGATTAAGGCAGACGTCGATCTGGTCGATTTAGTTACCCTTGATCCGTTAACAGGTCAATTGTCTACGTCCGCAATATTTGACAGAGAAAAACTGGAATTAGTCAACTTCACGGTTATAGCTGTTGACTGTGCAGGAGGTATTAACAATAAGAGTGAAGATGGGAGGGAGTGCAACCCCATTCATTCTGCCTCAGCCAGTGTTGTCATTACAGTGGAAGATGTAAACGACTGTGCCCCAGAATTTGACCAATCCAACTATGAGTTTGTAGTGAAAGAAGGGCAGAGACCACAGCAATCAGTAAGTACTGAAATTCGTTGCTGTATTTCACTAAAAAACACAAATTCAGGGCTTGTCAAATATTCCGTTCCCTGCTTGGTGGTCCACTTAAAATTCACAACCATTTTTGACCAACCGCAAGATTATCAGCTTTGCATTAAAAAATGCAAATGGTCCCATTTAGTTTGAGATGGTGCCCATAAAAGTGTTTCATAAAGTAAAGTAGTTGTGGCCCAGGTATTTCGGAAAAAATTGCCTTAACAATGAACAAATTGACCCAAGTGTCAAAAGGCAAATTAGGACACATTACTTTATTTAAGTAAGAAGATGGAATAAGTAAATTTTGCTACAATTAAACTGCCAGTTGGTATTTCAAGGTTTTACTATCGACATTATAATCATAAGCATGCAGGCGCCAATTCCCATTTGTAAACTAATTGCCTTTGTACTATACCAGCTAATCAGTAATTCAGATATGTTGTAAAAAGCTTTTTTTAATTTGTAAAAATAATTTTCTTATAAAATAAACCCGCAAGGCTTCAGCATGGTCTCTCTATATGAGTCATTACTTGTAGAATATGTAAGCAAACTAGTTTTCATCAGTATGTAAAAAACAAACACTACACTACCAGGGTCAGACAAAAGTGTTTAAATTAATGTACTTAAGTTTGAGTGAATCATTCTTAAATATTTCCACATTGCCGACTACTACCCATTTGCGTGAGGGTGCTTCTGCGCCCTTTAGCGCAAAAATTCTTCTAGGGCAGAATTTAAGCAATCTGAGCTTATTAGCTCCGCGAGGTATGGTGAAAAATGAGATGCTAGAAAACGCAATGAAGCACACTTTCTCATCATTGTCTTCCAGAAAATGTTGTCCTTTTAATTTAGATGGTGTTCATTTTTTTTCTAACAAAACACGACAGTCTAAGCTTAATTATTTGTCAACAAAATTTTGGAAAACAATATAGATACCATATTACTCAAAATGCTTATAATCTTAAGCAATTGCTTAAAATCTGATTTTAAATGAAGTATCATTTTGAGTTAGTGAACTTATTGTCAAGCAGAAAGCCCACTAGCAAACAAAAAAGCTAAAGGGGCAAAAATGTTTTCTCATTTACGGGCCGCCTTTCCGTAGTTTTTTTGTCAAAATAAATGGTCACTGATGGGCACTAATTAACGTTACTTTTGCTCTGTATGCATTCGTTTAAACCTCCTTTATACATTTATACATTTATTTAAATGCGCGTAATAAATTTAGAATGCAAAAGTGTAAATAGTAAACTCTTGCAATGATAAACTGAAGAATCCTGAAAATTGCACAAATTTCCTAGATCTACCTGAATGACAACTACCCGTACAATTATGCAAAATTTTTAAATTAAATAACTTACTGCTAGGAAAGATATTTATGAATTCTTTTTATATACTAAGGTAACAGTACGTTTTTCAGTTTTAAAAACTTGAGTTCTAAATGTGCAGCATATTTTACAAATATTGTTTTATAATAGAAACCTTTTGTTTCCTTCATTTCTATGCAGTTCGTGATAAACGAAGCACAATTCAATAACTTCTGGCTTATCGACATAAGAAGGCACAACGATTCTTTGTCGGAGAGATATATTCACCTCTTGAGACATCCATTCAGCATTTTAAACTCTATATTCAATAGATAATAATAACATTCTAAAAGAGTCACGAAACTGCTTGTGAAAAATATTTACGAGTTTAAAGTAAAAAATGCATAAGCACGTCATTTGATTCTGCATCGAACTATCCCAGCGAAAAGACATATATTACACTAACAAAGACTCGTTTAAAATTAATTTGAAAAAAAAACTGCTTTTGACTGTCTCAAAAGTAGAAAAATACTCAGCCTTAACAATGACATGCTGAGTAGACTCTGAAGAAGGTCAAGAAAGTTGGTTGCACTTACTTGTGTTATCGAACAAAGCAGCATCCCTGTTGTGAGGCATTTAGGACAAAGATACAATATAACCTACAAACCTGAGATTTACGTCACAGAAACCTAGAAGAACGAGACGGGAATCGGACGTGGGAACCAGAGCTCATGCCTTCCATCATTTTGCTATTGCTTTCTAAGAAAGTTTTTTTTGAAGGTTGCACTTTGTGACAAAATCGAGGAATAATTTTGAAACCGGATGTAATAAATGCGTAACTGAGTAATTTCTGCAAAACGAAATGTTATCTGCATGAGATCAGGTAGCTTCACAAGAGAATATGAGCAGCGTGTCAGACACGTGCGTCAAGAGCAAATAAATTAGGCAAAGTTTACCCATTCAAATGACCATTTGATGCTTGTGCATAAACTGATACTGTAAGGCAAAACCAGCTTCCTTTTTGAACTCGTGAAGTCTAAGACTTTAGCTATATTCGTAGACAAATTAAAATGCTTGAAGCCCAATTCTGACGACTATCCTAAAGGAGACCTGTGAAATTGTTTGCCTTAAATACTAGGTGTTCTAAGTTGAAGCTTAATTGCGACAAGAAAAACTTTTAAAACAATTTTTTTGACTAGATTTAAATTGAATCCAAAATTATCTTACTTTCGTATCATAATAATTTCCAAGGATTTTACTGCTACTTTTGTGCTGATTTCAAAATTCTGAGTTACCAGACATTTAAACTAGTTTAAATTTAAAATGGACTCAACATAAAAATTAAATTCGACAATACGGTCGCCGTGTATTAACCTGCCAGTTTCTAGCTTTAGTAATGAAACTAAGGAAAATGCTTGTTTTGTTGCCTCCAAATAATTGATATGACACAGTGATTTTTTGATCAATAGACAGTTGGTAAATTTTATTTTTCCTACATGCACACTTTGCGTAAATATGTTTTAGGCTGGTTAAAAGTATGGGCAAATATATGCTTCAGTCTTTTTGTGTGTCAGGGCTATTTTCCAGTTGAGCAGTTTCAAGAGCACTGTCAGATTTACTTTTTTTGGGCAAAATCAGTGCAGAAGCAAGGCTAAAGTAAAATTAGTTTTTAGCAATAGTGTTATTGAAATCCGGAGTGTGTATAGTGTCATAGGAGAGATGCTTACGTTAAATGTGTTAGATGCACAAATTTTCACACAGCACAAACCCCAGTCCTTTCATACAAACTGCCATATACCTGTGTAACTGGTTTGTGGAGACCTTTGCTTTTAATCTTGAGAAAACTACTAATCGCATAAAATCAAAATATGTCCCAATACAAAGGTTAAACGACGCCGCACATAATTGAAGAATAGATTTTAATATGACTTAAATCTATGAGCTAAACTTTTCGAACGAAGACAAATTCAACACACTTCCATTTCAAAAAATGCAATAGCGGCAGCAACTCAGCCAAAACGATCTGGTTTGACGTTAGACTTTCAAGTTCATTTGGATTGGAGAAAAGAGGTGCAGCACACTTTTAAACGAATTTTATTTAAACAGCTTTAGTTGCAATAAAATAAGAATTATGCATATAAACTACTATGTGGTACCTGCTCAGAATTAAATTAGGTAAGACACGCAACGGCTTTCAAAGTGCTTAAACCTTAACCTGTGCGGCTGCATTTTAAGTGGGTTGCATATACAATCGTATGTTAATTATTGTATATAAAATAAAAAAATGTGCTGAGCCTGAATGCTGCTGTCTTCAAATCGGACAAATTGGTTTGACTTTAGACAAAAATTGATTAATTTAATAGAAGCGAATGCCTGTGATATATTATGATTATTTGCTGATTGCAATGTTTTCGTGAAATGTGCTAAGGGTCAGATTTTTGAATACACATCAAGAATGAAAAGTAGTAAAAAATCACAGCTAAAAGTAATTTTAAAAAAAATTACAGTTTTGTTGTTGACTGTCAGAAAGTGGCTAGACTAACGTTGTTTTCAATCTACTCACAATTGAACTTGTTGATTTTAGTTTGCTAAGGTGCCTTGCAATGTGTCACGAAAGCAGATTGTTAATCATTTCGACTTCAACTACCTCATAAAAACATTTAACGATGGCCATTAAACTAGAAATACCATTAGAAAAAAACAACCTCGGCTTAATTTCCCATAAAATAGGGATCCGTGAAACACATGTCTAGCACTGTGATTGTATTTATCGTTTACAAAAAAGCCATCCGTGTGGAAATCCTAAAAAAAATGCAATTTGTATTTTGCAAAATGGCACAATTTATATTTCACACTTTCTCTAATATCTTTAAAAAAGAGGTCATGCCAGATTAAATTTTAAGTCTTATTCGGGGAAAGGCTTATTTTTAAATATCAGGACTGGATGTAAGATAAGAACTAGTAAAATTCGCATCAATTATGCCTCGATTCAGTGTGCATGCTTGCGATTTGGAATAAGTCTAAAATAATGTTGCAATTATTTGAACCACTTTAGTCGTTTTGGTAAACTTTTAATCCAAAACCAGTAATAGCATTGCAATAATGTAATTTCGCAGGGTTCTCTCATTGCCTGCATTTTGGAGTTCAAAGCCCATGAATCGAGAGTACGATTTAAACTTGTAAGACCTAAAATACTTTAATAACTTTTGATGTGAGCGAAGTAATTTGCTGCATAAATAACCTATAGTTGAACACGCAAGTGCATGCATGTAATTTAACGTCATTTTTAGCACTTCAAATCAAAACTGTGGTTGTATTTCCTTTTTCTCTCAGAATTATGCTAACACTTGAGATGGTAGGCAATTGCAATTTAAATACTGTGCATGGTCATGTGAAATACAAATTAACGTTATGAATTTATCCTGTTTGAATTTACTGGTGTAAAAGACTGGAAGAGAATAAGTTTCGTTTTCTTTGCAGTGTGGTTTAATGTGGCTGGTTACGTGCTTAGGTAAAGCATGAATTACAATGGATTGACTTAATCTGAGTCAGCGCACAATATGTTAAGCTGGAGTCCCATAATTAAGCTTTTCATTAGTTTATGCTCACACACAGCTTAAAATCTCACCCAACTAATAAGTGGTCTTTCTAAAATTTTGCAAACATTGGTTTCTTGATGGATCGCCTTCTTTAGGGTAAAACTTGCTTACTTAGCTTTGTTTCCGAGAGATTTGACATTATGCCAAATTTCAGATCTCTCGATTGTAAGTGAAATCTCAAATTATGGCCTTATATTTAATGATCCATGCTTGTTAACGCCTTGTCAAGGTTCCGACGTTTAGATTACTCTAGTCAAATGAAGAGTCGTCTAACAGAAAAAAACTCACTAAAAAGAGCTTATTAGTAAATGCTTAGTTTCCATAATACAAGTGAAAGGGCTCCTGTTTGAAGAAACCCAAAGGAGACAAAAAAACTCGAACAAGCGGAAATGGAGGTGCCAGTTTGTTATAAATATCGAACATTGTTGGAAATTATCCAAGCCTGTATGAAGTCTTGCTGCTGAATAAAACTAATATTCCCTCAGAAAAATATGAGAAGCAACTATCGCAGATGTAAGTAATTTTTTGTCCATGTAAATGCTTTAGCTATTTTGCAGACGACTGGAAATAATTAAATCTATCATTATTAGCATCATCTCGTCTTCTGGCTGAGCTTATCATAACACTAACTCGCTGAATGTCAAATTCGAAAATATTTATTAATTTTTCCTTACAATATTACCTAAAGCCTAATTACACACGAAGGCAAACATTATGTTGTTAAGAGGATCACAAAGACAACTTTATCTACTACAATTAACAGAGAGGAATAAGAATTTGCAGTTTCATACACCATGCATTGTATCCATTGTCAAACGCACAGTAGGCACTTATTTCGACTTGACAAGTATTCATCAGTTGGTTTTCATTCCACTCGTTTTTGCCACGCATGAATAAACATGTCCAATGAACTAAAACAATTAACTTCAAATTAAAATACACTAAAAGCATTTGATCAATTATCTTTTGAAAATATGTCCTTGTGTGTCTTCTTATCCTAACTTTTGTAAATACAATTAATAAACACACACAGGCCTTAAAAATGGGTCAATTACGGCTTTCACAAGTTACTTAAAAATTAATTTTTTACCAATGGATAAATTCTACTACATTTGCTGTGAAATCTACCACCTACCACCCATGAACACTTTAATAAAATTCTGGCGTTTTAACGATAAGACCATTAGAAAATGTTTTCCTAGCAGACGACTTTTGGACGTGCACAAGCTTAAGTAATACCTAGCTCTAGGAATGACCGGATACTGCAATAAGTAAATGGCATTTTAAAAGCTCAATTACAATTTTTGTGTTTAGTTTATTCATTTTTTGGGCTCAAGTTATGATGAGCTGCATTTGCATCATGTTTTTAAACTTACATGACTTCCGACTGTCAAAATAAGAGGTTATGACTTTCCGCTGCGGGGGCAAAATAATAAACCAAAAATGCACCAGCTGGTTAAGTTAGCTTGGCACATGGCGCCGTGTCTGGTCGCTTGCGATTCGAGTGTCTTCGAGCGTAGTTCTGGTTAAGTGCATGCGTACCTCTAAACATGCCTCATTGGATGTTAAGTTGTGTTTTAAAAATTTGAGATGCAGACTGTGTCTAATCAATTACTTTAGTACTATTTTTTACAGTCAGTGGGAATTAAAGTAAGGGTCGAAAGTTGCTGTAACTTGTTTTCAAATTACCTACTCTGTCCACGTTGCATTCGTAAAAGCATAAAATCCTGAGTTTATGATTTCAATTCCATAATGAAACTAGGCAATTATGTGTTATAAGCACAGTTCTTTAGCCAACAACAATGTAAAGATTTACTAATGCATTAATTGCTGCTACTTTCCTAATATTTGGACATACAAAGGCCTACTGAGTTGCTCTAAGTGTATACGCAAATATTTTCCTTTATTTTATTAAACACAACTAATATATTGTTGTACCGATTTAGGCATACGAAACAAAAGTACCCATGTAAGTAAGGACTTATTTATCTACAACTGTTAGCAGGTACTCCATAAATTCATTCCTCATTGGCACGTATAGAGCCCAATAGTACAAAAGATACGATTCGACAAGGTAAATGAAGCTGCTGGCTCACTTGTTAGGCATAATGGGTCATAGTGAAGAGAGTGGCTTCGTTGTGCGTGGAAACCAGTGAAGGTTAAAGATGCCAATAATCTTCAAATAAACCTATTTACGCGCTTTCCACCAATAAACTTTAATGAGTGTTCATTACATATCGTAACAACACAAAAGCACTTAGTTTATTACTTTTAGGCAGCAATGCAAGGGCAGCCCATTTGATGTTTTAGCAGGTCAAGTTAAGTGTCCGGATCGTTTAAATAATTGCAAAAACCCAGTTGTACGTCAGAGTAGTTAGAGTAATACCTAAACACGACTCACAATAAACTTAATTTACTCTGTCGACTATTGCTTCTTTCGCCCTCTATACATTGAAGCTACTAATTCTCTGACTAAGAAAACATTAAAAAAAATTTATTTTATATACATGGGGATATCAAAAAAGCGAATTCTAAACAAGATGTATTCCTTTATCGAAATTGACACTTATGTAGTCGTCATTTTTAATTGGTTAATGCAAGTTATATCTTTGCGAGCACAACCTATGGAACATAAGTTCTAGTTTTTGCAATGTTGTATGGAGAGAGAATATTTATTTATTGCCACCGTGAAGTCACTTATTCTAGAGATGTTAACTGAGAATGGCATCAGAACAATGAATAATCATTGGTTTGCCATTTGAAAATGACATTAACTTGTCTTATAAATCAAAGGGTAATAATCAAAGGTCTAAGCAATAAATGACTAACCACGTTTCAAAGGTCCTTTTTTCATATTTATATAATAAACCATTCATGAACAAGTTAAGAAAATCCCTGATGCACATATAACAAAGTATAGGAGTCAGGCAGATATTGCAGTTTATTCCGTGGGCAGTTTTAGTGCTTTCTTCCAAGCCTTTTTAATGTATACTTAGGCTGCACTATTTTAAAAAAAATCATATATTTGATCGTATTACCAGTTGGCTTTTAAATAAAGGTTATAAGTAATTTGAAAAAAAAACTAGTGTTAATTTGGATTCTAGACAAAAAAAAAATCGAAGCGGTTTTAAAAGGCCCTAACTTTGTTAAACTGTAATTTTTAAGTTGATGAAATTGCCATTTAAAACCCTTTGTTGCCTTATGTTAAATCCAATTTTCGTGATTGTTTTGTGCCTTGAAAGTCCATGTGAACACCAAACAGCGACCGCCAATGATTGAACTTTAACGCCTTTACAACTTGGCACAAGCGTTGATCTAAAATAAATGTTTAAGGATATGAGGGTTGAAAATGTCTTGGAAATGATACGTACAAGCAGTTATAAAATATTTAAGAGTTAAAAACGAACTAAGCAAATTCTTTCTTAAATTTATTGGTTTAAGAATAATACTAAACGGAATTTCAAAACAAATGTGCAATGGGAAGCACAATTTTCGATCAGTAGAGATGACTTATTTTTATCATAACTTGATAGATTGGGTCGGTGCATGCAATAGACAACGATGCGGATCCAAAGAATTCTCGAATCCAGTACAGCATCAGTGGGTTGGACGTTCTTCAACCTCCACACCCCAGTAGTGGCAACAGTGACGGAGTTGGTGCCAGTAGTCTATTTGCAATCACTTCAAATGGAGAAATTTACACTCGGAATTTTCCAATCGACCGTGAAAAGACTCCTATACTAAGCTTCACCGTTGTTGCCTTTGACAACGGACAGCCGCCACTTTCAGCATTTGCAAATGTGGTGATCCGCGTTCAGGATGTCAACGATCACGCGCCAGTGTGGGTCTTTCCCCAGTCCTCTAACAATCCTATCGTTAGGGTTAACATATCAAGTTACGCAACGGTTGGACGAGAAGTGGCTCAGCTGAAGGCTATGGACGCTGATAGTGGACCTAATGGTGAAGTTGAATATGAGATTATTAAAGGAAACGAACAGGAATATTTTGCTCTTGATAAAACTTCCGGAATGCTTTATCTAGCGAAACCATTCGGCATTGAAACAAAACTTGCTTCCAAAGAAAACAATGAAGCAGGTTCGATATCATCGTCCTATCTCAAGAACAGCCGCCCAAAATCATTTATTTTGGCACTTAAGGCATCTGACAAAGGCCATATGCGCAGAAGTAATACAACAGTCCTCAAAATTGACGTTACACAGAATGGAAAGTTAAAAAGTTCTTCCTCAAGTGACATAAAAATTGACTCCGTCATCAGTCACAAAGGAAAGACCCAAAACCGACACAGTTTCAGCATTATTGGTGATCGAGATCTCATTATAATCACCACCATGATCGTACTAGCATTAATTATCTCCTTCATATTGATCGCAGCAATTATCTTCCTACGTTGCCGACGGCCAAACAGGCAAAGACAAAACGCAGTCAACCACGAAAGTAGCATCAGTAATGGAAAAATGTCAAAACGAATTGAGGTTCTAAATTGCTTGACTGGAACAGCAAACACAACTGAAAGTTCACAATGCAAATCACCCGCCTACATTTTCACTGACACGGAACGTAACCCAAACTTTGAGGAACACGTTAGAACTTCACATTACGCTACTGCAAGTGGTGAGTTTCAATACTTTAATGACTTTAATGAGTAAAATTGTAACTGATTGTTGTTTGTACTTGAATTTCATGACTAAAATCGACAATGGAATTTAAGGCAACTGTTATTGAAGTTTGATTGACCAAAAGAAGACATTGATTATTAGTAAAAAAATGCGTCTCTGAGAAAAAGGACCATGATGTTTAGTTGAATAGCTCGATATTATATCTTTGCAATCGCCAAGCTGACTAAAAGATACGTAATGCTAGTTCAAGGTGTCTTGAGCCAACAATACTTAAGTGGAAGACTTCTCTCGTTGATTTCGAAATGGTAAGGTGACACATATGCCAAGATGTGGTCGAAAAATCGAAAGGTAAAATCAATTTTTGAAAATGTTTGACAACTTTAAATTTGAACTTTTAAAGTCAAATATTTATTTTATACACAGCAAAGTAAAATTCGATTTTGAAAAACTCAGCGAGAGCATGCCATCAAATGCTTTGTACGATGTGCCAAAGTATTTCGGAAATGTTATTTTTCAATGCCGATACATTTAAATCCCACCACTTATACAAATTGTAGCTTCCTTCAGCTAAAACAAATAACTTATTTTAAATTTAGTTTCTGTCTTTATCATCTGTGAAAACATTGAACAACTTGCATATTTTGATATTCTAGAATTAAGTTTATGGGTTATACTGTTTCCTTACCCATTACGGATTAGATTGAAGAGTTTCAGTTTATTGTCAAGAAGAACGCTAATCAAAATAATTTAACTATTTCATTTAGCTAAAATCCGTCAATACATCTCAGCAAACCCTTACTTTATGAAATGAACAATTTCTGAACTCACTTACTTGTAAACAAATAATGAGTCCGTGGCTAATATCGGTACATTATCTTTGACTGTGATTACTTGGCATTAATGATACTGTGGGGCTACATTTCATGATTTTGTGTAAGATAACAAGTTTAATTTTTATCCTAAGTTTGCAAATCGTTGATAAATTATACTAAATCACACAAGCCAGTGTTAAAAAACACCGGCTTGGTGTTTTTGGGCAATAAATCCTATAAAAAAATTTTATTCCTCCAAACATTAATTTACTATTGCATTTCTCTTGCCCTAATACCGAATCATAATCCAGCTTTAAAGTAAGTGTTTGAATGACTAGCTGATTTCATTTTGTTCATATTTATCAAGATTCTCTAGAGGACACGAATCATGCAAAAAACAACAAATTTATAAGGAACACTAATAAGAGAATAACATAAAGTCATTGAAAAGTATTTTCCTAAGATTTTAGGCCATAATACCTGGAAGTACAGAAAGAGTGTTCCCGTGCAGCTCCCAATTTAAAAATACAAATAGATTGAATTCCTTAAGAAAGTAATAATGCTTGTTTATAACACCAAATATATCCATGCAAAAGGATTGAGCCGTTTGTTTTGTATTTCTATGATATATTGCCTTTGTTAGAATATGCAGGAATGATTCGTACCTTTACCAATGTAATTTCAGGGATTTGCTAACAGCCTTTTCGGATTCCTTTATTAAAAAAGGTGTTGGCTAGCCAGGTTTGGTCAATCTTTCATCAAACAAAACATTCATTTAAAGGCCATCAAAACGTTTTGAACTCATTTCTACCACATTAATTGCATAGCATGATAAAGACTTCATGAAAGTTTGGACTTTCGAGTAAATCTTAGCATGATCATTTTGGAACATTAACGTTTGACTTTTTGTGCATCTTGAAACAAAAAATGTTGGATGTTTCAAATCAAAATTTCCCTATTCTTAATATTCCAAAATAATTATTGAGAGGTATACCTCATTCAGTTGGCCTACATCCGCTAATAAACTCACATCAATAATTGATTCAGCACTACCATCACCGACAATTAAGATGGTTCCAGTGATAAATAAACCTTAATATTTTTTCCATCACCTTCTGTATCCTGTGTAACTTCCATCTTGGTCATGGTGTGCAGTCGTCATCCGTGTGGGCCCACAGGAGTTGGCAATTTTGCGCCACTCCAAGTGTTTGTGAACTGCCAACATGCCAATCGACATTTGCTTGTTTCCCCGAGATATATGAGTGAGGCTTGACTAGCTCTTCCTGCATTCACCACGTTTAACGAGACAAATTATGACAATGTAGAGTTGTTTCCACATTTTTTATAAATGATAATTTAAAACACAAGAAATAATAGCTTGCTAAATCATACTAAGATGAAACTGAGAGGGCGAGCTCATCTAAGTGCCAGTAATAATTGTTACTCACTTCATTTAAAAAGAAGCATTATACATTTGTCTGGCTTATTCTTACTGTTTGCTTGAGAGAGACATAATTCATTTTATAAATGGGAAAAGCAATCATTGTTAAATTTAAGGGTTTTGCAATTGCAGACGTAACTTCAATACTTCTGTGCCTCATTGGAGACTTAGAACTTGTCAATGAGCAAAATAGATTAATTAATCAAATGGGTAACCGCTCCTAAACAAATGTAATGGAACTTACTCTAAAAATCTACATTAACCCTACTGTACGATGAAACACAATTTTACCTTTACCACAAGTTTTGGTCGCAGCAAAGAACAAAAACTTAACAGCCGTCTATGTAATTCCTGACAGTAGATGTAAGTGGGAAAAATCTAACTCTCGATTGCAGTTTCCACTTTTTAGTTTTAAGTTTGGATCCATTCGGTAAATTTGCTATCTAAATTTTCATTACGATATGAAGAATTTCGTGTTCGTTGAATTTTAGCCATGTTCCTCGTAATTTTGTTTAAGCTTCAAAGTTGAAGAATTAGATAAAATACTTGCCACTAAAATTGCATTCAGATAACTATAATCTGACGATCATGTATAAATGCAAGAAATCAATTTGGTATGAATTTTGTAATTTTGTCGGTGAAGAGCAACTTATATGACCACTTTCCGAGACGTCCATGCAACTATCATTCCTTTTCTATACCAAAAAAGCAATAATTCTAATAGTTCATATAACACAGCCTTATCTTAGCTACTCAGTTCATAATAGTATATTACGCAACAGCTCCTTACAACATCTGCAAGTTTTAATTTTACCTTATTCTCTCCATTAATCAGCTTTTCTCTAATTACGACATATGCGACGATTTTCTTTAATTTAATTTAAATAAGCTAAAAATATCCAACCATATATAAAAAACAAATTACCATACAAAAGAAACATGCTTAACTTCTCTTTTTTAAGACATGATGAATGCAATTCTTAAATGATCAAAGTGGCCATGGTTGAGAATCAAGTTAAAGAAATTCATCACAAATAAATTGTTATTAGCAGAAAATTACTTTCCTAATAAAAGCTTAAGTTTTCTTTGCAACGTGACATTCAGCACAAATGTTTAACCAAAATACCCTATTGTACAAGAAATCAGCAGGCAAACCTGTCTTCCCTTTCACAGAAACTCCAGTGCACAGAAAGATTCCGATGATGCATCTGGATGGTGACGTCTATGACCGTTTTTCTCCAGCTGTTTTACTCTCTTCCTCATCCCATCCTAGCAGTCGTAAGGGCCCTTCGGTCGGTACTTCAAGTGATGTTGTTCCCATCGGCTACATGGTAACATCCAATCCAGCACTATTTGAGCCAAAATTAGCTACTTACGAGTCGATTCATCTGCCGTCACAGGTACCTAACGACGCTCCTGTTAGCTCAACAGAAAACGAAAAAAAGGCCTACAACAGTCTTAATTGCCGTCTCCCTAAAGAAATCAAAGCGACCATCGAAAAAAAATACATGTCGCTCAAGCCTGAATTCTTCACTCAGGATGTATATAGAAAACTGAACGTGGGTGAAGTTCGTGACGAAATAGTCTTGATAAATAGGGTGCAGTGTGACCGGGAATTGGCGAATGGGCTTACCGGATTATCCCAAAAGAGGGCATCAGTGATTCAAGGTAGAACTGAAAAAGGACAAATCAGCTCAAGAGTGTGTGAAGCAACGCCAAAGAAACACTGCAGATTCGAATTGAAAAGTAAGGCAGAAGAGACTGAGTTGCTCTCTAAATCAAAGGTACTGTGTGGAATACAGAAGCAGGATGGTAAGTTTTAAGGTACAACGGATTTGACGCAGATAAAATAATTAAGCTAACTTACTCGCTAATTTAAATTTGCAATGGCATCTTAGTTTTGCCGAAAATAAAACCACCATATTACTTATTCCACTGCCATTGCCTGTAAGTTCAAACAGCTTGTAACGCCTGAAAATGATTTTGTGAATGCTAAACATATGCTGAATTCTTTACCCTTAACATTTTTTAGCCGTTAGAGCCGCATTCAGTTTAGCATCGGCAAAAACTGGATAAAAAGGCTCCACTGAGTGTTTTCAGATTCCGCACATTTTTCAAATGTCGTAAATAGGCTGAAATAAATTTACATTGCTTTTTATCTAATAAAGCTTTCTATTTAGTTGTTATGCAGACAAGGTAGAAAGTTTGAGAATATTATAATTTTTCGTTGATTAAATATTTTTATGTAAATATTCAAACCCTGTTAAAGTTTGCACCCATTGTCAATTTAGTAAAGATTGAAATTTAGTGAAGCATATTCAACGAACTTTTAATATCCACTTCGGAAAATAAGGTTCCTTATTTGTTCAAGTGCCAATAAATTTACACCTAATTGTTAAAAAAAAAACAATTTACAGGATAATTTTTAGCCACAATATATTATTTGCCTAAATTCTTATTTTGCAGACAAAGAAGTGGACTGCAGTATGCCGTCGGGAAGCTCTGAGCGCCTTTAGCCCTACATGAAGTATTTCCAGTGATCTTTTCCTTTTTTAGTTCAAGCACACTCTGTTTGGCAAATTACTATGAAGTTGATGTATGCCTGTATATTTTTAATAACTTCTCTGCTGATGAAAAATTTGTGTATCACTAATTTGTAAAGTCCGTTTTCATGTAATATACGAAATCGGTCTGCACCTAAGCTCTTGTCCCTTAAAATAAATGCAACTAGAATCCACTTCTGTTAGTCATAATTTAGTTTAAAAGCAAGCAACGTTTGGCCAACAAATGTATGAGCGAATTCAAGAGCACATCGTAACAGACAAAAAATTACTGAATTTTCTGAAGAAATTTTTAACTGCTAATTAATTTATCTGAGCAAAGCTATTTTTAACTCGTTAGTTTTCTATATGATTTTAAGTGGATTACACATATAGGACTAAGTAATCCTTCGTTTTTAAACTATTATTGGCCACCTACATTGAAAACCCAATGTAAATTTAGATGCCTTGCTCTTAGGGTGGCATTTGTTCAAATTAATGAAGTGCAAGAGCCTTTGTGGGCAAGTTTGTTGATGCGATCATTAATTGTAGTGAAGGGGATTAGTAAAAAAACTGTGGTATTAGTTTGGAAGTCAAACATCATTTTATTGCTCTTAGTGATTCGAATCTCAGTTACTATCAGGTTTAATACCTTCCGAAGTAAACGAGGCGAGACTAGCAGACGCTTTTAAAAATCACTCAAACCTTGCCTGGTACAAGTTCGTGTCTTTTGTAGGGCTGGTTGACTTGTCATCTCTCATTAAAGTTGATACATGGTAAGGTATGTTTCCTTTATTCAAGCGCGGTATCTAAGTTCTCCGATTTATTCATTTTCGCATGATTTTGTACACTTCAATTGGCACTGTTTAGGAAACATATAGAGTGCAACAGATCTATCAGGATGTGTGAGTGCAGGTGTGTGAAACAAGAAATGAACTTGAGATGTGCAAATGATCGCAGTCACAGATAACAGTGAAGTGACTTGCTTAACGCTACTTTATAACCGTCTAGTAACCAGTCATAAAAACCGTAAAAGTGAAGCCAAAAGAGGCGACAGTGACTACGACCGTGTAATAGCGAACTACAGTTAAGGAGTGGCAGCTCTTCCAGATTAAGACTGGAATTTCAGGGTCATTCGTCTGCGCCGCAGCTAAAGGTTCAAGGTCGATACTAGAACCCAAAAGCTTAGGAACAAAGTTATCAAACCTATCAACGTGGCAAATAGCTGTTGTGAAATATGAAACATAGCCATGGTATCTGAAATCACGTGGGGAATACAGATTAAACGCTTCACGGATGGTATAAATCAATGGCTAATTATCGATAAATATTGCGATCTCATGCCCTTTACGTGGGAGATAGAAATGTTTCACAGTAAGATAGATCGCCAATAGTTCTGTAGAAAATGTGCAGCATCATGACTGATCCGATTAACGCTTTCGAGGAAAGAATGATAATGGTTCAGGCTGAACGTCCAGCTATTTGAGAAGTATCCGTTCGTACAACAAACTTTGCTTACTTCTTCCAGTAAAACAACTTTATGGCATCCTTAGTAGCCTGAAAGGCAGTTTCTTGGAATCCTTTTAAAGCAAATCATTCGGGAAATACATAATTTCAGCGGCATTTAGAATGAATAGTACGTAGTAGTTGGCCAATTTAATGTCCGAGAAACTCGACACTGTCCACAACGAAAACCCATTTCTGAGGGTTTATTAGAATGCTATAGGCTGTAAGACGTGTAAAGACTTCAAATAAGTGCCGCGAATTCTCGCTATTGTCTTTGCTGGCAATAAAAATTTGTCAATATAAACAAATACAAAGTCGATACCACGCAGATCCATGACTATCTGTAAAGTCTGCGCTGCACCACGAAAGCCTTTTGGTTTTTGTGAAAACCTAATAAACCCTAAAGGTATAAAAGAAACAGTTTCAGGGACGTGTTTAGTGGGCAAGAGGTACAAGATGATAAGCCTGAAAACGGTCAAGTTTTGAGAAGACTTTAGCACCATTTAAATCCAAAGCAAAATCGTAGATGTGAGGAGGGGGCACAGGTTGGGAATTATGACATGATTTAGGGCACCGCAGGGTATCCAGACTCAAACTTACGATATCAATGTCTACCGGAAGGCATTTAGCAAATAACTGGTGCAGGGCAGAGTCATTGACCTTGTTATCATCAGCTGGATGGCACATATTCCGAAGGCTTTCTAAATGAGATCTGCCACCCAGTTCAATGCCCGAAGTGAAGTACCGAAGACGAGCCTCTTTTGTGATTGTCATTCGTGAAATAACAGCATCTTTCAACTTGTTGTCAATTTGAATGCTACTGTTTCAATAATCAGATCTATAGCTTTATTAGCAATATCTGCTGGTAGAGGCGGAACAAAGTGTGAATGCTTGAGTGGGCTGAGAGGTAACTCTCTAGCTTTAACTCTAGTCTGAAACTGTTGAGAAGAAAGCTGACGTAAATAAGGCCAATTATTACTAGCAGAACAAAGGATTGTGATAGGTTAAAAATGTCCATTCAGTAAAGACAAAGTGTAGTGGAATGCTAGTACTACCATGGAACCCTCCAGGTAGCTTTTAACAGCCCAAGAACAGAGAGGAAATAGGCGACAGCAAATAGAACCGTTTATTAGCGTCAAGCCAGTTAAGTATAGGTTTATGTGAGGTGCAGTGACGTACAATGTGCAGATATAGTGGACCATACCAGCCTCAACCAATGCTCCAAATCTGCAATTAAATGATCTTCGGGGAAAACATGCAGTCAACCAGAGACAGACACGTATGTGAGCAGTATACAATGAGCGTCACAGATAGCGTAAAGGACTCGGATGTACAGGTCTGGCTTGTAACTGGTTAATAACCATTGTTCTGTTGTACCGGTCTTCTTCATACTGGGGCTCGGGTATTTTACAGAGGATGCGTGAGCGGATGAGAATCAACTGATAACAGTAACCAATAAAACAGGAATGAGGCATTAGCAACATCAGCTTAGCAGACAGGCTTCAATCACGCCTGATCGCTTAGAGTCTGATGCAATGATAAATGTATTACAATACTCTGACGATGTAACCATTGTAGGAGCTATAATAAATATTTCAAAGTTTGAAAGTTCATCGACAATAGGCAAAACGTTTGTGAAAAATAAAAAATGGCTAATTATATCAAGGTAATCACGTTCAGCATGTCATATACCTCAAGGAGAATTTAAAATATTTTCTAACTATTAGGCTATTTGATTGAAAATGCAAATTTAATATTTCTAGAAGTTATTGCATCAGCCCTAAAAAGCCGTGCTTCTCATTGACACGACTGAAATTGGCGATCCCTTCTTGAGACTGCTACACTAAATCCTCCGGAAACCTTAACCTATTTGTTTTTAAAAAGTTACCTTTATTCTAACCACATATTTTTAACTTCATTTTCAGAAACTCACGGACTAACTACTACAAGTTCAGCACAAACGTTGCGGTAGCCGACAATATTTATCGCCAGATGACATTTTTAGTGGTTATGACAGCGTTTATGGCTGATCGGACAAAAAAACCAGGAACAGCAGCAGATCCTCTAAAATATGTTCAGCATTGTAAATATGATATAAGGAGCATATTTCAGGAAGCAAAGCAGAGTGCAAGCTACTTAAAAATACTAACATTTTAGTGATATTTCTGTTAAAGTATTATGAAAAATATAATACTGTAAAATTGACGTTACCTATTATCAATCAATAACTAACTTTCTTTTTGATTTTTGTAAGGCTTTGTTTAACTATGCCTTTGTGAAGCGCTAGTTTAATTTAGAGGTCACATAAACAGTTTGAGACCACCAAGCATGTCTGGAGAGTCCTCCACCTTTTTCGACAAATTTTCAAAAAACCCATCATGTGAAACTGTCCTTAACATTGAGGAATTGTTACGGTTTTCGGGCGTCATCATTGAGTTCTGTGGTAATATTTCATTAATATTACTTATATTGTCCATAGAATTGCAAAGCGTCGCCCTGGCTCCTGTTAAAAAGGATGTAGGCGGGAATATAAAAGTAAGGTTTTAATGATAATGTTAAGCTTTGTGTTAATTAAGTCCGGTTTTTTCAGAGCAAACCGGACTTTAGTTATAATGGCAGTTTTTCCGTGTCTTTACCTTCATGATATTTTTAATTTATCCTGGTACTCCCGTTTTAGTGCAATTTACACTTTTCACACTGGTATTCTATTGACTGACCAAAATATTAGAGCTGTGCACTAGTTATTTTAGCACCCAGTTAATGTGCTTTCAATGGATATTCATTTTAAGCTCCGTGGTTTTTAAAGGCTCACTCTATGGATGTTTCCTATGTTTTGCAAATCAGCCCCGTTCCTTTCGTGAGGATTGTTAAGCTTTACAATGTGCATAGATCAGAGTCGGTTAATGGTGCTATTTCCTAATTGTATTAGGGTCGATTTACGTAGTCAATTACGCAAAAAATACATTTATGAGGACGTTCATAATCATCTCAACTACCAGGTTTTTATATTCTAGGTGCACGTTTTGTGCCTTTGAGAGTCCTATCACAAAGATTTATCAATCCTGGTTTTGTAGTTGCATTGAGGCTTTTTTTAATCACTGGGATAGTATTCCATAATTTGGAACAACTTTGCAACCGGCATATTCGCAAAGTACTTTCAGTGTTTTCCGTTTATTTGGTTTTTTCAATAAGTCAACATTGGCTCACGTTAACTTCTGGAATGCTCTTTTAAATCTGACAAATAAAGCAGTTGAGAGTACCCACTTATAACGAGCTACGTGTACTATTCCGTGTCCAAGTCAAAGCATCATATCAGTTATGGGACTCAGATATTCACATTTTTTTACAAACTTCATTTATTGGAGTAAAGAATTTTGTTTATAGGACGTTAAATTCGATGGAGGCAAAGTGAATGAGGATTAAAGTTAAAATTTCGAAGAAAACGAAATGTTCCTTACATAAAATGGCTGTTACAAAGCCGTGAGCGTTTGTCTTTCTATTTAACGTTTGCCATTTCATTCAGGTTGAGCTTAAGAGTATTGATGAATGTTAGAACCAAACAGACGTACTAAAACTTCATTTACGTAAATTTTGCATGTTTGTATTAGAAATTAGTTTTAATTTGCACAATTATATGCACATTTATGGATAATTTGTCGATGTATTTGTGTTTTAGAAAATTGACAAAGCGCGGCACAAATACAACGTCACAACCGTTGAAGAGATGTTAATTAAAGAAATTGAAGTAAAGGTGAATAAGAATAGTGATTCGGGAACAATGGCCTTGTTGTGGCTAAAACGGGCCATAGAGTTAATTATTGAAGTTTTGGCTGGATTAGCTGAGTCACCAAATCTTGAAATGAAGGACATTGTCTATCCCGCCTACGAAAGGACGCTGATGAAGCATCACAACATCATAATGAAAAGCGCATTTAGTGTAAGTGCTGCTTTCCTTTCTCTTCCAACTGATAGTCCAATTTGCGTAAGCAATAGAGAGTGTGACATTATTGTGATTTTCATGTCACTACCTCTTCCCAAACATAGTTTGCGATGTGTGTTGCAATATTCTGTAGCTGTTGAAACCAGGCTGGCGCACTAATATTACTTTATACTGCATCGATTTTTGACTGTTGACTTATTTTTTTAAATGCCTGCATTTTAGGTTGGACTAAGGTTATTCCCTGACAAAAAGACATTCCTGCTGCGTTTGGCTTACAACCAGCCGAACATGGAAACACAGGTAATTCGTGTTATAAAGAAAACGTGCCAGGAATTTTTTCTTTGTTTATGCTGCCAATCTCTGCACTCAATATGTGGCAAAATTTTACCTAGAAAGTAGTTATTTGCACATCGCCTGAAGCCTTTTTTCACTTGTTAATGTGAATTCGCTAACATGTCGCATTGCATTGTACTTAAATTCGGTGAGCTAAATTAACAACGCGGAAGAGTACTGTTACCTGTCGCGTGTCGACGACGCTAGTTGTGCATAACGCTTTACATTGTATGTGTTACCAGAAAAACCGCTCTAGCCTCAAGACTTGTTTTTTCCATATTATTTAAGGTTTTGAAAAGTATGAAAGAATTTGTTGACGAGTATCGCACAATTACTGATCCTCTTCACCAGTTGCTTGTGAAGTATGGTGCCGAGGGAACTCCAACTCCAGAAGCCGACGCTGCAGCAGTCTCTCAGCAATGATCAAGAAACATTAGTATTAAACACCGTCTCTCAGGCTTGAGCGCGCTGCTTACACATTTGCCCACTACCTACTTTACATTGTGCTTTTCCAAGTGATAGAATATTGATTTTTTTGTTACGATGAGTCCTTATTTTACGTAAGGAAAGGATAGTTTCTTGCAGCATTTGCGTTTACCCGATTTCCGTATGAGCCCTAAGGGTTACGGGTGTTTTCGACCTACATACGTAGTAGGTATTTGTGGAACAGGTAGTTATTAAACTGAGCGTGAGACGCTTAATAGTATCAACAGGGTTTGCTCCTGGTAACTACCAATTGAAACTTTATGACACGAACTTAGCCGCTAATATGTGAGGTCACAGCTCCGGCGGTGAATTGTGAAGACCTTGTATTTGATTGCTTTAAGTATTATTAAATTGTTTGTGGATAAGCAAATCAAGTTTGCTAACAAGTCGAAGTTGCAGTATGCAGAACTAACTAATGGCAGCGCTGAAAAATCTATAGGCAAATGTGTCTTAGCATAATAATTGTATACATGTATTGAGTCACATTTCGCGATACAGGCTTTCAGATCTAGCACACACTGTGGTTCCGATCACCGCATATTGACGTTAAATAACTTGGATTCCATAGGTATACCTCAAAAATAGGTAGTTTACCGAACTTCCCGTTAGTTTATATGTTGCAAGAATGTATATGTGTAGCACTGCAAGAAACATTTAAGTGCACATCCAAGTTTATAGAATGACAAAATGATGAAATTAGGCTCTAAGGGTAGCAGTAAGAAAATGTTTGAGCTTTTTGTAAATCCCATCAGTTAACATTTAACATAACTGTTGAAATGTGTCTAAGTGTTGAAATGGTGTCTATTTAGAATCTACAGTACCCACTGAAACACTTGCTTAACAAAGTAGATATCTCGCCGGGAAAGTATGGCAGGACTTTTTTTAATTGTGAAACGTCTTTTACACGGATTATTAAGGATAACTAAACCCAGATAAAGTGATTTTAAACATGTGGCAAAGCCCTAAAACGATTGCATTAACCATGGGAACCAAAAATGACACCAACAGGGTCAAAATATTGAAAGCTTGGACTGAAAACCTTTACTACAAATAAATTTACACCACACCTAATCAATGTCAGTTAAGTTGTAAATGCCAAGTCAGAAGTTGAAACAACAGCCATTATATATAAAAAATGGAGTGTGTTGCTTGACATTTAAACCCGAACATTGATCACCGTTCGCTTAAAAGAACTATTGGTATCCTCAACGACGGCTTTTTATGACTGCTGTCTTGTCCCGTCGTGAATAAGACGTGAAACAACAGCCGCTGCAATTGCATTAAGAAAGCATCGGCAATTTTGCGATATAACGACAGCGGTAGACGCAAAATCACGTACTCTCATATGACCGAAAACATTATTAACCGTACAACTCCATCGTAATTTGTAGCAGCACACTTCAAGAGATCAGCCCCAAATATTTTGCTATCAGACAGTGGGCATAATTCCTGGCAGCCCATACGGATGAAAAGGTATTTGCGCACTTTTCACCTGAAGAAAATTTGTGCGCTATAAACGTATTGAAGTATGTTCTATATTGGGCTCCCGCTAAACTTGTTTAACCAAAACGTGTCATATTCAAAAGTAGCATGTGTTCTTTATTCGGCACCAATTAGGCGCTCACAAACAACATACATGATTGTCTTGTTAACAAAAATTTCGAGGTGTCGACTAATCTCAATCAGTCATGCTACTTGACGATTTGAGAACTACACTAAAACGAAGCAGCATTTCGGAAACCGAACGTGGCTACGTGGTGAGGTCAGGTCAATGAGGCAAGAACATAAAAATTACTTAGCCTGGTCGATTTGGGCAAAGTTGGGAGTTAGACGTAACTAATTTGGATGGAGGCATGTTCTCTAAGCCAATTAATCAATAGTAGGGCACACACTGATGCTAAAAAGGGAACAGAGAAGAACCGTTTGTCATATAAGACGCCAATGAACGCTAAACTGCAATGAAGTATTCCGACACATGTAGAGCTAAATGAAAAACGGCGAGGTCGGCAAAGAACTATTGACAGCAATTGCGGAAATGCAACTAGGTATATTCAGGTTCCCGAAAATGCCGGAAAGCATTATTTTATTTAGAAAATAATAATATACAAAAAATGGAAATATGCTTGGAAACTAAGGTTGAATACGTTCCGAACAACAGAAATTGAAAGTTAAGAAGGAGAACTGAAGTATAAAATCATGTATTAGCAGGCGCAGACGGCGGTCAAATTGCCCAATTTTCCGATGAAGTCCTAAAAGTCATTGGAAATGACACTAAGGCCTTGATGTTGCCATTATGGTTTTTAAGAAAACCACGATGTGGCAAAAACCTAGGCTAATGTTCATCCTGCTTAATCCCCAGGTTTTGTCAACGCTCAATTACTTAATGAAAAAAACAGCTAAATTGAATTTCTCTAAAACTAATTACTAGTTTAAGTGTAAAAATGGGTAAAAAAGTCATTTCATTTGCATTAATTCAAAGCTATGTACTTACAGCAAACAACTAGTTTGTAAAATCTGAGCTTAGGAATCAAAAGGTAACATTAAAGAACCACTGAAGCATCTCGTAAGCGAGCATTGTGAAGCCAAATTGAGGGCTCGAACGTAAGACACGTGGCATGACGCCTTTCCAGAAGGCCCTGCTACCTTCCTCACGGTACATTCGTAAAACGCAATCAAAGATACCATCATAAGCAGCCTGACCTGGGCGTACGGCAACCTGTACAATAAACATAAACGAATATCACAACACAGAAAAATAAATTTAAAATTGCAACAGGTAACCTACAAAAATCCTGCGATCGAATTATAACCGACCTAGAAAGTGCGTAGGAAATTTTAAAGGCTTTTAACAGTGCTCGACTCACGCAAATGAAAAGTCAGAACAGCGCTAGCAATAAAAACACCGTTACTATAAGCCGTTAAAATTGACGCAACGCGTCACACAAATGACACAAACATCGAGAAATACGCTTCCAGTAATCTTCATAACACGCACAATAACGCCACTGATTAACTCAGTCCCCAGTTCGTTTTAACACGCCAGCAGTATCCCTGCAAATAGACAATTTTTCAGTTCAGTGCACAAAATTTGGGCCTGAACGACAAACCCGAAATGCGATCTCATGCAAATAGACCTTCTTTTATTTGATTAAACTTAGAATGCAAACAAGAGCACGCCCAATTTACTTCGTGTTTGCCACCGATTTGTAATTAAGAAACAGCTACCAACGGTTCAGCCCCAGCTTTACAACGTAACACAACGTTCTTGTTTCATCAAATAACCACAAAAACAATAACACTGGCACATAATTTACTAACCAACGCTTAAACTTATTTAAGAAAACGCACACGGCAATATATTCATCTACTCGTTTTGTTTAACAAGTGCAATAACCAACCGTGCCAAAGTACATCAAGAAGTGGTTTGAAGTTGAGCATTGAAGAGCATCCTTAGCTCATCCAGATGGTACTTGAATTTGTGTGAGGACAGGTGCAAAAGCACCATTTCAAAATACCAGAACAATGTTGCAGGAAATGACCAACAATCGGTTCCGTGGCGTTTCGCCACATCGAACGCAATTTGCACGTTCGAATTTTATACCTTTTTGGAGAACGAATAAGAGTGAAGCTATAAAAGCGCTGGGATGGAGGATATGCAAAATAAGACAAAACAACTCAGTCGCAATCTATGATGCAACGACATTTAGCAAAAAAAGCACCCAAATATTGCAACGGCTCACGCAGCCTGCCTCCTCAGTTTCGCATTAATTTAATTCCATTACGCGTTCTTGTCCTGCAGGTGTGCTAAGTCTAGATCCGTGGGGCGATTCTCCTGCCAGCCTTTTGGAGAGGCATTGAAGCGTGCTAATTCATGATAAAAGTGGAAATAAAGCGAGATATACAATAGCAGCCTTGCCTCAGGGGCACCCCCGTGTCTTGAATCTGGTTAGTTTCCATGCTAGTTTTCGCAGGTGATCACGAAATTACCCCATAGTGACAGGGGTAAGGAGCATGGTTTAAAAGTCCCAGGGCACTAGCACGGGGCCGCCACACTAATACCACACTGCAGACAGATGTTGGGAGGGACCTGGAACTATAAGTACGGAGACGGGGGAAATGCAGGACCCTACACAAGACCCTGGTCCCCTAATGCATCGAACAGCGTGAAGCGACACTTGTCAAGACAATGCTACACTAATGAATGCAGCACCCCAACTCAAACACTTTGGAAATATAAGCACTTGTGCTATAAACGCGATCTCCAACATGAAATCAACGAGTTCAGTTACCGGGTTTTGACGAGTGCGCAATGTTTGTATGCGTTTCCCCCGAAAATGTTGGTGTGATGTGCTCCTTCAATTAACTTAAACAACAGCGATGAAATAAAAGGGCAAACCCAATACCACACAATGAACACTGACCAAGTTTAAGTTGTGGTGATCCAAGAAACAAGGTAGAAAACACAGTACAGAGTCTAAAGACCTCACGATTCGCATATGTCACTTTGGAAAAGCCTCTGTCAATTTGTTAAACATGTGTGTGTTGGCAAAGTCGCATACAGATCACCCAAATACAGACTTACTTTACCACGTGCAGGCCACATTTAGGGTGCCAAGATAGTTAAAAGCAGCAGACCAACAACATTAATAGGCACACCAACGCTCAAGCATACCTGGGTCGTATAAAGACATGTTTGAATGCAGACTTCGTTTGGGATTTCTGCTTGCTATTTTGAGCAAAACAATACGATTGAAACAAGCTATGGAAGGCGATACTACTAGAGACGTCTGGACACATCTACCGCCTTGCACGATGTACTCGTGGCACAGACGTCAAGTCGTCAACGCGATGTTCAAGTGAAAAAGACATTTGCAGGCAACACACAGTTCTCTGTTTTAGCTCAGATGAATAAGGCACTGAAAATAATTATTGGCACAAAAGTGCACCAGCCACAGAGACAGTCACAGAGACCGCAATCTAGGGTTCCTACATGATGTCAATAACTATAGAAGTGACTTAAAATAGTGGCAGACATGGCAAAGAATGTATCTGCATCAATAGCTTCGTGAAACAGCCAACAGTTATTAATTACCGATTAGAAATCATGACACAAACGAAAATCTTATCTATTTTACGGATTTTCCTGTTTTTTTACTTTTTTTCCGAGTTAAATTGATGGTAGCCAATGGTATTCAACAAACGTAGTGGTTTGGGTGTATGCAAAACCACAAGACTGTGGGGAGAGGCAATAGCTGAAGCGGATGGTTTGCAGGACGAGGCAGCTCTACCAGCATTTGCGGTGCTCGTGACAGCCTGCCAGTGGAAGCTTATCAGCAGAAGCTGGCCCGAATATGCCTAAAGTTGATCCGTATTTACGAACACACCCTGACTGTTCATTGATTCCTGCATATCGCCAAACTTAAATGCATACATAGCATTCAATAAATACGCAGACGCACACACTGCAATGGCCCACTGTGACTGGGAGATGATCAGTTAGCCCTATTCACATAATGGTGCTGTCTTCTAACTATCCTCATTTTTAGATTGCTCGGGTTGTAATGAAGAATAGAACTGTGAGGTAGGTACTCATCGCTACAAATATTCTCGCATAGCAAAATGCATAAATTGTCAGAAGATAAGGTCGAGTGACTTCAGCAACGGCTTCCTATCCGACTTATGGCGTTTGTATTCTCACGCTCACAAAATTGAACGTGTTTCATGGAACCAAATTCTTCTTTTAGAGTCAGCGGTAAGAATTAGAAAGACGTTTTTATCCCGTAGATTTTACTGCTGCAGTGGACATAAAATCGCGAAGTAATGGGACGAGTGTGTTTAAAAAAGAACATTTGCAGGTCTTAACATGGCCACTTCTCCAGTGGCACCATAAAACCTTTGGAATTGAGCATTACTTGACGAGTTCCAAAAAAGAGACAGTTCACGAAAATAACAGTGCTTCATAATGTCAACAAAACGCATTAAATTAGTCAGTAATTTGAACTTCCAATGATATTTATCAAGACTTGCGCATTTAACTACTTTAGGATTCTGGAGAGTTATGCAGCTACCAGACAGGATGAGCCGGATATCAAAAAAGCTTTGCAACAACAAATGCAATCGCTTACTTACTTGCAATTGCTTACAGCTGCTAGTCCAGTGTCAGGTTTAGCATTATGATAAAAAACGAACATATTTGGCATGCCTTGCTTAATTCCGTGAAGGCAAGAAAGCTGCTGAAATTTGTAAGAAACACCAGTGGTTTCGATTGCTTAGCAAAGTGTGCTTGTCAGAATTGCTTCGAAATTTCTGTAATGAAGAATTTTCCATCAAAGTGAACTAACGCACCGGTCAACCAAATCGAAACTGTGCAAAATCGAAAAGGAGTCAAACGCACCAAACACGACTGCTGAAAATAAATGTAAGGGTGTTGGAGTCGTGAAAAGCCCGATACATGGCCTCGCATGAATGAAAGGAATTATCCTTAACAAAGACAGCCAATTTTTGAGAAATGCATCCTGAACGCGATGAAAACACAACGTTGTGAAACGATTCATCACCAATGATGACATCCTAAATTAAAACAATTAAGGTCTAAACGGTGTAAACCAATTCAGACTGTGGAAAAGGCAGGAGATCGCGCTAACTTAGTGGTATTTAGAAGGCCCCGCACTTTAAGCAGTTCAAAAGAAGCTAGCTTAGATGTCTGCAGGCAACAGGCGATAAAGGAAGAAGGCAGCAAAGAAAAACAGTTAGAAATGGGAAATCGCGAAGTGATCGCGTTCCACCTTGACAATGCACGACATCACATAACATTTTAATTGTTGGAAAATTATTTGAACGTGATTGGGGGGTGATATAGCTTTGACCTTATACCACTTATTTTAAAATTTCCAAATTTTATTGAAAGTGATGATAGTCTTAAGAGTTTTTGTCGATCAGGCCCTTAGGTTTTATGATAACAGAGTTATTAGGTTGCCAGAAAGATAACAGTCATTTGATAGTGAATGATTTACAAGCGGATCACGCTTAAGCATTGCTCAGAACTGAATTAACTTTCCTACCGTAAAGCCAAAATGACATTTTTCTTGATTAAGTCCAAGATCCGTACGACTCATCACAAAGCTTCTGCTCATTAAAGCTATTTCAACTGCTAATCACAACCAATAGAAAGCTCTCGATGTTAAGTGGAGATCTGTGCAGCAACTGAAATTTCATTGAGTGAGCATCATTACCGATGGTTACAGAAAGGCAGTAACTGATCACATTCATTTCTTCGACACCATGTTGCTACTTTTGCATAATGAGTACGAAGCACGTTCAAATTGTCTTTACAATCAATGAGGTTGGCACAGCAAGCCCTTAAAATCCAGTCTGTTCAAATTGAACGAAGAGGTGAAAAAGCAAGAGTAACACCTGATTAAATTGTATAGAAGTAAAAAATTCCACCGTGGCATTCTACGAAGTAGGTGGTAATAGTGCAGTTATTTGGACCTCCACAACCTCGTGGTGAATAATTCAGAGCCATAGTGGTGTCCTTCTCAGGCAGCGCATGCACGGCCCTTCGTTTTTTGAAGGTCCTGCTCGTAAAAACCAAATACTATAGGTCTCCATGCCACTCACTGTGGTATTTTCAGGCAAAAAATTTGTTTAAATTATTACCTTGTCGGATAGTCCTCAAACGCTACACAAACCTCTAAATGTAGCGTGTAGAGGTTAGGTTTGAGGTTACACTGAAGTTACACTGATAACCCAAGGAAGTAGTTTGTGACATTGACCAAAAATATGCATCGAGTTTTGCTGGGATGCCGAATCAAGTTAATCGATTTACAACTTCCTTCTACAACGTAGATTTGATTTAGCATCATAAATGGCTTTCTGTGGAATGTGCGACGATAAATGCTGCTCGCAAGCAACTAAATTGCCATCAGAGCTCATGTCACAAAAAATTTGAACCTGGTAACAACAAAATCACCACTTCCTTCACGAAATCGATACAGCCTCAATCGACAAATACTCCAGAAAATCATTTAGTCGACCCCGTAGCTCAATTTATTAGTACCTCCTAAATTCACATTCACATGCAGAAGATCAACTTGGCCATATAATAAGCGCGATTGACGAAGAGCAATGGAGATTCAATTTAATTTAGCGCATGCACGTTGCACCCGTCAGTTAAGAAAAAACGTTGGAAAAAAACGTTTACAGAAGAAAAATGCTGTGACATGTGGCGTCTTTCCTAATTGCTCAAAGGCATTAATAAAAAGCCGCCTCATATTATACAGTGTCTGGGTGACTTCTGATGCGACTGCAAGTGCCGAGGTTATCCAACAGATGATCAATAAGGCTTTAGATTGCCTCACTCTCACCAATACTCCAAATGTTATAGGCTATTGCATGTAAGCCTGCGGACCACTGTACCCAAACAGCTGAAAGAGCTTACACTAAACATATACAAAGAGCAGCAGTTAAACGACATGGTATCTGTACTGAAAATAATGGTTTACATTGTGGGCATTTGAGTAATATAGTTTTATTCAATTTATTTGAAATTTGGGTCACCCTGTGCATGTGCAGCGACCAAGAGAGGTATCCGAATACAACGATAATAAAACAAATTGTCTACTTAACTCTGCAACATGATCTTCATTAAAGTCTGGCAACGAAAATTATATTAATTTGTATCGTCGCTTGATCATCACGGGTTGCGATACCTTGAGAATTAGATATTACCAATTTTAAATATTCTACCAACCACATCTGCAGAAATAAATAAGACAACTACAAAAGATTAAGGAACGAGAACATTAAATGGGAGCGACATGAGGTCTTAATAAAACTGACACACTTGGTCGAAAATATTTCTCTACGTTTGAAGATAAACTGCAAAAGCATGCTTCGATTATGCATATTAAAGGACCTTAATGGCCTCTTAACAGGTATAAATGAAGTTAAAGGAATGTTTCCAGATGGCTTTAACAAAAAAAGTAGCCGTGAAAATGTACGAATGTAGCATAAACCTGGGTACTCACATTCATAACCATAGTCACTGACGATACCACTTTCCAGTCACAATACACGCGTTATCGATGAATCTTGTTTTTTCTTAAATGAGATTTCCACAGGACTCACTTGAAGTCGAGTTTTGACAACGTCGGCGGGGGTTCCAATGACAGCGGCGGGAACGCCCGCCAAACAGCCCACAACCAGCAGACCGACGGACGAGGTCTCGCCCGCCTCGTTGGCGAGGGCGGCCTTGAGGTGCGAGTAAGTGGGGAAGTAGACGGCGGAAAAGGCGACGTCCCGAGTGCAGCTGACAGCGGCTCCTTTGTACAAACCGATGATGCCGAGTTTTTGTACGATCTAATAAAAAGTGGCGGCAAAACCTTTAACACAATTACTCAAAGGCTGCACTGGGTCTCTAACTCTAGTTGCAGTCTGTCTAAGCAAGGTAAAATAATGGGAAGATGTATACCGCGTTTAAACTATGTAAGACATAAATCGGTAGACGGTTGCGTAAAGACAATGTCAGATCACAAAGTACTTGAAATGATGCTCAGATTAGACTAACCCTACGTCATAGCAGCTAATTTATTGACCTGTTTGGCGTTCTCATTGAAGAGAAGGGTTGGAGCCTTTAGTGGCAAACACACTAGAGTAGAGCGAGTTTAACATGATGGCAAACTGGCACGAAAGAAATCATACCACAAATGAGAGAAACGCCAACCTGCAGGGCGGAGGGGGTTGAGCCACTCACTTCGCCGGCAACCTGAAGGCGAATTTTGACAACTTCTACTGGGTTCGTGAAAATGGTCTGTGAGGCTCCTGCACAACCGCCTGCAATCACCTCCGCCTTGAGAGAGAGGTGGCCTAGTGGTACACGAAAGCGATCCTTTAGAAAATCGTTGACGGTCAATTTTATGGCCTTCTCTGGAGCGACACCAATCAATTGGGGTAACAAACCGCAGTATAACTTCCGCGCACCTTCAAATCTACAAAACGAACGGGAAGAAATTTAACTATAGATCCATTAACCACAATGAGTAATTAGATTTCCAGTACATTGAGAAGCATTTTGGCTACAGAGTACGTTGGCACTCGTAACAACCGAGACAGATATTTGCATCTGAAAAGATACGTTATTGCGGTGAACTCAAGAATTCACCAGACCAATTTTTTGACCCTAAAATAGACCGGCAGGGTGCGATTTCGTGGATATTTAAGAAGACCGTAATTCTTAACGGCAAATACAACAGTTTGAAGAAAATTCAAAATGTTATAATAATCTCTAAATTTAGTATGATGCCTCAATGGGTACCCATGCTTGAAAATCCAAATATAAGAAACCCAATAATCTGAGATCTACCTTAAAGTATTGTGTAGCTTTCAACATAATATGTAATCGCGTCAGTGATATTTTTGATATTTACATCTAAATTGTCTACAGACAAAAAAAACCTGACGAGAGGCAAGCCTTCAATTAATGATCGAAAGTAAGACTTTAATTTTCTAAACAGTACACATCTTAAAATTTACTCCTTAAATTTTGCATCTCAGAAATAGGCTGGAATATCGGCTTTACGAACCAAGGAGCAGTACGATTTACCTTAAAAAGAAAAGAAAGAATTGAAATTGATCTGAGAGATGGCTGAACCTCAGGTGACATAACTAGTCGAAGGCAATAGCAAACAAACATACGATAAAAAGTCCGAGGATATACAAGTGAAGTAGACCAACTCTGAATCAAGACGTAATCACACAGTGATACAATTCAGACAAACTGTGCCCCTAAAACTCACTAGAGACGTCTACTTGACAAAAAAGGGACTACGATTGATCACAATAAACTCCTCGCAGTAATTTTAAGGCCCAATAAGCGTCTAGCAGCACATTACAATGAAGGAAATAACGACTAATAATGCTGCCAAACGCAGCCCTTTTGGTAGCGGAAAGGCCTGTAACTATCCTAAACAAATGGCATCGCCACAACGACTTCATATTAGTAACCATTCAACTTCATACAATGAGCTTGCGGCAAATGATGAAGGTTCTGTAAGCTTCTAGGTGAAACTTTGGAATGGTGATAAGAACAGTAATTTGACTAGTTCCATGCATCCCAAGTAAAGACAATTACAGAACCTAGTGCACTAGTTGCTAGAGTTTGATCAACCGGTGCGTACCTAAATCATGGATTTTAATACAGCTGAATGAATTAACACTAATTTTGAAAAAAATTAATTTCGTGGAAGTAAATGCAGGGGTAAGAGTATTTAGTTGAAAAGTACAGGTAACTGCACAAAACTACCAAAATTGGGTTGAATTCGAAAGAAATTGACTCCAGACAACTAGACATCGAAATTAGTTTAGACAAGTAACTATTTTGGCTTGGTAAGTTAGGGCATCACAAACCGAAGAACTTTGCAGAAGCAATCGAAGCCACTGCTATAAACTGGTTGCACTTTCGGGTTACCCTGTTTACTGAGCAGGGTGCGTTGGTTCTGCATCCGAGTTTTGACGAGGTCAATGGGATAAACTACCGCAGCCCCAAAGCCGCCTGCCACACCACCAAGAGTGAAGCGATAAATCTGTTCCACGACCCTGCTCACGAAGGGCCACTCGGCATGCCCTTCGCTACTTTGTATGTTCTTGGTGACATTCTCCTTTAAGCAGAAAAACAAGAAGATTTAGAATTAATTAATAAGTAATTAATGCATTTGTAGGTTAATTAATCTTTGCTGATAATATCAATTTACATACATCAAGGCGTTTATTTGGAAAAATTATTGAGACTCTGAAGTCGGAAGTTTCGAAAAAAGTTAAACAGTGAAATTGAAGGGAAAAATTAAAAGCGGCCCAGAACTCAATAAATGCTGAAGGCAAGCGTGATTTCCGTAACGAACGCTCAGTAAGATTTCATTTTGTGGCTCCGAGATTTCATCTTTCATGAATCGCCGCAGACTGAACGATAAATTTGTCTAAATTTAACACTAGTAAGTTCATATGTTGCACATTTGCGCCTGCAGAACAAATATATTTGCCTATGTCCGCATATATGAAGAACTTAGAAATGTTCCCTACATGTGTCTTTCCTACTGTTGAATGTTACATGTGACCTCACTAATATGATTTTAATCTTCATTTTTTTATAAAATATTTTAGCATCAATGTATTGGAAGTAAAAACATCCACAAAACTGCGTTCGACGAACAAATTAAGACGCAACTTTTCCTAAGTACCGTTACTAGAAAGTCAAAGAACTAAAAAGGCATGGTAGCAAACAGTTCGGTGGCACAATACAAGTAGAATAAGTAAGTTTTAAATGATTACAGTGGTTAATAAAATGACTAAAACTATCTTAACTGACAATTATATATTTCGATAGTTATGTTTTCCCCGCTCTTCTCCAGTAGGATGACAAGACACGGAAAGTGATAGAAAATGATTTGAGTAAGCAGAGGTTTAACAAATTCACGTGAGCGAGACAAAGAAACTGATGAAATCAGGGATAGGAAAATATTACCAAAAGTACATAGCAAAAACAACCGTTACGAAAAATTTAGAATAAATACATTTTATCCGCAAAACAGGAAATGCTGCGGATAGAAATAAGGACAATCAACAAAACCACAAGGCCTGTTACAGCCAAGCTGGTACGTGACTTAAAAGAAAGCGCGTGATCAAAGGACATTACCTTGAAGCTATTTAAAGATTAAAAGCGGGACTTGCAAATGTTTTATGTACACCTGTAATTTAATCAGGTTTTTGAAATTTACTATAAATTTGAAAACTTATTTCTGTGTAATTGTGCAGACATAGCAGCATTAATGTCAGTGGTGTAGATGATTGTTAATAAATGAAGCATTGTGCTTAATATTCATGCCTTAGGAATGGGCCCTTATTACGCACTTTACAGGGGGTGCTAAACTTGCATATAGATTCGTCCGCTAATAGTTAAGCCACAGTGCAGTTTGGTGACCATTTTGTGTAGCACTGGTCAGCTATTTTTTAGTTATACACTTGAACCTGTCACAAACCATGTACGATCTGCATGGTAGAGTCGCTGAAACCGGTGGCAATGCCGAATCAAACCGAGCATGCTGTTCTCTGTAATCCAAATCTACCTAGGCTAACGATGGATTAAAAAAGTTAATTTTGTGCGGATCTCCTTCTTGGATTAGTTATCTATGCACAACTTTAGTGCATTAACTTGCCATAATGTCTGTGAGCAGGGATACGACCGGAGAAGCCGGATTGTGATGGTTAAACCTGCCGGAGAATGAAGTAATCAGAAGTGCTACCGTGCGTGTTTTGAAGGGCATTAAAGGTATAGTTATTGGTATCTGTGTAACAGTGCAACAGTGATTTCATTGCTCTAGTCGTTCTGACTTTGAAATTTATTACAAAAACTTGAAATGTCTCATTTGATTCACCTATATGTTTGTGTCTGTCGTTCAAAATATGACACCTTTGAGTAGGCAATTTTAGGCTGTTTAATGCGAAAATTGTTGAATTTAGTACAACATGTGTGTCAAAATATGACCATCTTCTAGTAAATTCTATTTACGTTAACACCGAATTCGGAAAAGCTTAGATCAAACATGGGTTTCAACATCTAATTTTACGTATTTTTGCATTGTATTGTGCCGTTTACGACAAGGATACGATCAATTTGACATTCTACTTGAAAACACTTTATTCTGTGGCTCTGGCCCTTGCTCATTCAAACTTGGGAAAATGCGTACTATTTGGTGGACTTTCGTTTGATTTTTTTATTTACTTATGTGTCATTTTTTAATGCTTGTTATCATTTGGTGACGACCTACACAACATCCATTAACTAACTTTGCATGTATACGATGTACACCGTGATGTTGTCTGAGGAATACGTGCATATTCTGATCATTTACGCAGTTCTTTTGATTAATCATTTTTTAATGTTTAACTCGTAACTAAAACGTCAGGCCCATTAAACAAGCATAGGATTAGTTCCAGTTTATCCGGAACTATGCAGAAAATACTATGCATTATAGCGGTCCTCTATTACGTAGAAAAACTATAATACGTGCTCATACGATTGTTCGTAGGTGTTGAAGCACCTCTCCTGATAGTGTGGAAAACGACGTCTGGTTCCAAAAAAAATACCGCTCTAATTGATTGAAGCCTAAATGCAAAAGCAGTAAATGCCCGGCTGTTACGTCTGATATAATCAGACTGCCCTGTAATCAACGCAGACGGAAGAGTGGGCAAACACAAAATATATAAGCTCAAGAAGAATTGTCAATTTAGATTAAAAGAGAATCCAAGTAATTTCGAGGTAGCAGTCAAGCAATACACCCATCATGCATTACTTGTCAGAGCCGTAACTATGACACTGATGGCTGCATAGGTGCTTGCCTTATTCCCTTTAATGTAGCAGACAATCTTAACGGAACGATATTTTTGATGATGTTAAAAACTGATTCATTTAAAATATATTTTGCCGTATTTTCTACGCTCCAAAAATAGAGATTCGTCTAACTGATCTGGTTGTCTTAATCGCTGCCATAATCAAAATCCTAAGTCATCCCTATTAAATGACATATCGTCTGTGGTAAATCCGCCTGATTTACTAAATCGCCCTGTTTTGGCATAATAAATTAGTTCATATTCAACTTCCTCTATATTGTGTTGAACTATTTAGTGTTTGATGGGTCAACTATTTGTGGACGGATCAGGAAATGTGGATTGGTAATGGTAACTAAATTATTCAATCTGTTGCACCCGAAAATAGTTCCTGTCAGACTTAAAATTTTGAAAGAAGCACATTAAACTGATGTTGTCTGCATTTTTTCAACTATAAGCAACGCCAGTACATCAAATTGAGTCTTACGAAAACATGCATTAGCCCACCTTCGCTTTGATCGAGACCTAAAGCATTTAATTGCTGTGAAACTTGGCTGATTGGGGTTATTCAGTATAATACTTTGTGGGTTGTATTTATCAGTGTTGAGTCCTCAGAACAACTCAACTAAAAAACCAAGAAGTGCATTTAATGTTATATAAGTCCTCTGTTCATATAAGTCTCTTTCAATACACATAGTCTTGTGTGCGCGATACCTTAGTGATGTGAAGTGACCCGTATTATTTATTCTTGGCTGTGGTGTCTTATTAATTGGCATTCTCCGCCTCTTAAGTGCATCACGGTGGTCAAGTGCCTCTGTTTTTCTGCCAGGTGTACTGGTCAAGCGTGATTTGTGTTCAACCATTTATCATTAGTCAACCGGGACTGCTCACAAGAACGTAAATGTTTAAACTATTAATAATGAATTTAATGGTACTTGAAAATTGGCGTCTTCGTGGTCCTTTGGTTGCCTACTCGACTTCTGCAAATGCGTTGAATTTCAAATTTGTCCCACGCTCATTCGTGTAAAGTGTGATCCGACGCATGGACGTGCATATATTCCATTATTATGGACGTTCCACAATCAAAATTCATGGATACTTCAGACAGGGAGGTGTAAAATTAGCTTATAGAGTCATGCTTTAAAATTGCGTTGCCTGGACTTTCATTCGTATTCGAAAACTGTGGAGGTCATCTTAAAACATACAATATTGCAAAGCATCATAATTTCTTGGCCCCGAAGAGGGTCTCGACAGACATCCACCTACTTAAAAGGCGAAATCTACCCTATTTACTTAATCGTGTAGTAAAATCTGCCACAACATCTACATATCTGTGGCTTCGTTTCAATGAAACCCAACCAAATCAAAGTGTATCATTGCAATATTATTGTGCAATAGTGACAGCGGTTTGACTTTTTAAATAGAACTGTGGTATGACAGCTTGCACTTGTGTCACCTTAGTTGTCCGAATTAACCACCGCGTAGTCACAATAGGATTATATTTGTCAGCTGTTGTCAGTCGTATTCAGCCCCTGCGATGTTGCCTGCCCCATGGGTTTTTGATCTAGGATAAATCTGCGAGGATTTGCGTTTTTAGACATGAAGTGGTTTTGGTAAACCATGGCGGCGCGACAGCAATCTGCCAATCCTGTGCAAAATTTATGTGTGAATTTGTCCAACGATGGTCGCACCTTCGCATTAACCCATGAACAAGGTTTGACAATAAATCAGTCAGATAAGGTCTTCGAATTTCAAGCTGTGATGCTGTCAAAAAATACTTGGTTTTCGACGCTGCTGGGCACGCGTGGTTTTCGATTGTTAACTAATTGGCTGGAGTATACTCATGCTATGCAGTAACAACAGCAAACGCAGACGGCTCCAAAAGTATTAATTTATGCTTCATTATTTCAAGAGTGTTCATGTTCCTACTTTAGGGTATTTTTTAACTTTTGAATTTAGTTACTATTTGGCTTACCTCGGTAAATTTTGCTTCTGAATGGGTAGGTGTTCCAGCTCCCAATGCATTTGAGCAGCCAAAAATAGCGCAGTAATTCGCAAGAAATATGCTGTGCCTTTTAGGTCATTTACCTCGCCAGTTCCACACGTCCTAATTAGTTCCACTAAGTAAGTTATAATTTACCCTGGGAACTAGTAAAGTGGGTGACGCACCTAACTCCAAAACAGATTACCAATCAGTGAGTCCTTGCTTGCGTTCCAAGGTTTACCAAGACTACAATCCATTTGCAGGCTTTAAAACACTCTTTCTGATCTAAAAAAGTGGTCTTAAGACTTCATTTTTGGATCAAAATCAGAGCTGGATATGTCCAGAGACATTGCACGAACAATTTCTAAAATTAGATTACTAATGAATAGGCAGTGAAAATCTTAAGAGGTTTGTTTCAAATATAAACACATTTAGTTGTCAATTGTTAAATAATTATTTGACAAAACTTAAAATCTCTAATCAAATTACACGACAACCTTCTGATTAGATTTTATGCAGAATAGATCATGTATTTTGAAGCATCCCTGTTCAAAGAACAGGAAGAAGATTATTTAAAGAATGTTTTGCTTAACATTGTTTATTTGAATTTGTGCCTACAAGAGCAGAAGTGGAAAGTAGTAGGGTATCTCCAAATGTTTTAATTTAAAAAGGGAAAACTGTTTCTAAAAGGAATAACAAATACAATAAAGGATAAAATCGAAACTAGAAAATATGGACAATGGTTGGGATATTTCAATGAATTCTAGTGTTATTGAGTCATTTGAAAAAATTCTGTTCCAAATCTGATCTTTCCTTCTAACATCACTCGGTTGAAAAAATGAATTTTGGAAATAGAGATAAAAAAAATGAATTCCATGATAAATACTTCCAATTTCCTCAGGTTACTTTAGTGTTGATTGGCTGGTTACTTTTAAAGCGTAGCTGAAATAAATCGCGCAGTTGAATTACCAGTATCCGTCAAATGGGCAGTGGTAAGAAAAACAGTCTTGGTTACTTGGGTCGTGTATTTCTTGAAAGGCGGACGGAAAAGTAGATCAATCTTGATGGCTAAATTGTTTTGTATTTTCTCAGAGCAATTTAAATTTTTTGTGTCATCCATTAATGCAACGTATATTTTATCTAGTCTCCTACGACTATTTCTTTTCATTAATGAAACACGGACGTAGGGCAGTTATCCACTTAGAGTATGTTGAAATATCTACTAGGATTACTAATCATGACTGTTGAGATTCTAAATACCTCAAAATGCTTGAAAAATAACCAACAACCATGTACATCTTCAGTCATGACTCAACCAAGTCTGTAGTGTTTTTATGCACTGCCCTGCGACCCTGCTAGTTAGCAGACCGTAACAAACCGGGAAATGGCCTAAGGCAGGCGATAGACGATACGAACATCGACTCGAGTCAGGCCAGAAAAGTGTGTAGCATGGGGGTGCGTGAGCGTGATTATTGAGTGATTAATAAGGGCAACCAATGAACGAGAAGATTGAGTCATTGCTACTAGATCAACCCGCCATAAAAGCTTCCCTCTCGTGTCTATTGACGATCCACTACATACATCTTCTTGGAGGGCGTTTGCTGTGAACCCTTGCTAACGCTCGAAAATCATCGCACCGTTTTAGTTGAACGGATTGAGGGCCATGGGGGCATTTTATTTAGTTGCTAACTTCCTCTGTTTTTTTCAATTAGGCCAATATTTTTAACACAACTTAACACTGTTATTCATTTAACTACGTGTCTCAGCAACTAAAAATTCATTTTTTGCTAAAAGTGGTCAAACTGACAATTGTTTTACTGTACACACAAAGCAGAATTCCATTTAAATAAAAAATAACTAATTGACCTGTGTCGGGGTCTCAAAATTTTGTTGCTAAGTCTCAGATTATAGCACACCAAGAATGTTCGAAGCTTGCTTAAACTCGAGTTATTCAAAGCACAAATCATTTGTGGGGTTATTAGTCGTCCGTTTATCATAACATGCAGTGTTTTCATTGTGCAGCTAAGCCTGTAGCTTTCTCAAATTTATTGTTCTATTTAAAGTAGGGCAAATGCCTTACACAGGTGGCGCAACTAGCCGAACACCAAGTATGTGTGGCGCGTTGTGATCCACTAACTATATTTTCACCATTCCTTCCACTAACCAGTTGTAGTTTTCGTTTTAAGATTGTCAGTAGTGATAATGTCAGTGACGGGCCAACTGAATTGAATTAAACGGTACGTTAGTCGAAAGCAAAAGAAATTAAGCAACAGAAAGCTAAAAGGTTACATTGGAAGTGGTAAACGCGAAGGTTGCTGCAGAATAATGAACAAACGCTAGATTTATAAATAAAGTGACTGACGTTAAATAGCTATCCTTGGTAATCACACAGCAATTTTTTTTAATTTTAAAGCCCTATCCGAGTTATTTTAAATTAGCCCAACTAAATACTCTTATACTATTTCCTCATTAAATTGAGAAAGAATTATTTTAGTTGTTTTCTGGGAATGATTGTGTTACTTGGCACTTGATGGACTCACCTTGTAAATTCTACCGATGGTAAAATATTACAAGAAGTATTTCAGTTCTCGTATGTTTTGAAGACTTTTGACTTAGAGAACATCCAAGTGTTTGTCATTATATTGGTCGAATTCCCTAACGAGATGAACTTTCGATAATCCTTCTATCGATTGGTTAAATGTGTTTTCCATATAAGTTAAACATGATTTGTACTAAGTTGTTGTGGTTCGTTAATCCGGTCACTCTAGCCTCCGACACAGTTTCTCCCTTTTCACAGCAGGTCGTTAGCCTCGCTGAAGCTCAACTGCCCCTCATTGGCGCAAACGATTATCCTGGATTATCGCAGCATCTAGGTCTCGATGCTAGCACATTTATGATTCACGATGTTTCACAAACCTGAGCTATGAATCCGCACGTGCAAACGGCACCCACGACACAACGACAACTTGGTTGAGCTCTAAGGTAAACGGTTATGTGCACTCCCCCTCCAGTCTTCGTCATCGCGGGTAGCAGGGTACATATCGGACCAGATACAACCCAGTCGCCGCGGCGTTGTCCAAGATCGCATGCTGGGGCCCACAAAAAGTCATTATAAGTAATATTTGTATAATTCTAGGTAGATAATATTTTTAAATAATCATTTAAGTTTTTGCGAACAGAGCAACACTTATACCAACTTAGATTTAAGAGGAAAATGATTTTACTTTAGGCAATATCAATCAATAAAATTATAGATACATGGTTGTAAAACGTTGAATACATCTTCGATTAAAAGTAAAATATAAGAAGGACTATGTTTAACTGCTAAGCCTGACGATAAACGTTCTTTCTAGGACAAAGGAGCAGAAATTTTTGTGTGAAGCTTATATTATTTGATTTTCTATATAGTTTGCGTTGAATTTCCAGATTATGCACGATTGAATAAAAATTAAATGGCTTTTAATCAGTTATATCTGGTATTTAACAATGCCCTGGTGGCACTAGCGTAGGTTACATTGCTTCTTGGGTTGTCAACGTTGGCCAAGACTTGAAAGGGAGTGTTTTTGTTGCTGTGAGTGTTTTGAAGAAAGTCCCTCAATTCTCAAAGAGAGTTTGTCCATTCCCTCCTCTAATTTATTAATGCCCACATTGTAAGTGCTAGCCGCTAGGCCAGAGAAGACAGTTTTGTGTCTTAGTCCATGGGAGAAGCACTCGTGAATTTTATCAGTCAATTCATCAAGTTTCTCCAACAGTGTGTCTGAGCTCTGGAAAGAAAGTATGGCATTGGTGTTTGCGGAGAGGCGTTTAGTCCACAACTGGCGCAAAAGAGTTACCGATTTTGTTATCACCGGCAAGGTGGCGCATGTGTTGTAGCAAATGGGATAGAGACCTGTCACCGAAAAGAATGTGTAGAAGATGGGCCTCGTCGGAGATGGTAGTTCGTGTGAGGACAGTAACTTTCAATTTGGCAGAGATTTTCAGGCAACATTGTTCCAAGTAAATCGATAACTTCTATGGTAAAATCTGTTGGCAACCGCGCTGCAAAATATGAATACTTAGAGAATTGGGAGGTAGTCTTCTGATTGCGAAAATGGGTCTCAAGTTGGATAAACCAAATTCGGGGCTTGGGGCTGTACGGGAGAAACTTGATTGAAATGTTGTTTTCCAAACAGATGTTTACAGCTATAGGGTCATTCGCTGTTAACAAAAAAGAGTTATGAAATGTTCGAGCGAAATTACAAATTGCCGGAGTCGAAATTGAGGGATTGCGTTTTTCGGTGTCAACAAACTTCGTTAGCACTGCCTTTCTTTTCGGATTGTTGCGGTGTGTTGACTAGCAGTCTTGATGTGAAGCTATGCGCAATTGAAAGTGACACTGAAATATTGGAGGAAAATTAATTAGGCAAAATAGCTTACCGATAGTGATTTGTACAACATTCAGGATTTCCACACAATTGAGAATCATAATTATGCAAAAGTATCTGTTTTGGGCCCCAGCAAGTGGTCTTGAATCACGACAGGGCCACAGAATAAACCCTGACCCGATTACGTTTCCCTGATATCCGGCGTGAAATAATTATTGGAGAGGACGTGGACAGCCGGTTAATTCAAAGCTCAAGCACGTTGGTGTCGTTGTGTCGTGTGTGGGGTTTGCGCGCGTGTATTTATGCCTCGGATGTGTGAGTCATGCATGCACTAACATCGCGACCTAGGTGTGGGGATAATCGAAGATAAATATCCGTGTGGATGAGGGGGTGTTGAGGGTTCGCGCGGCTGGCGACATGCTGCTAAAAGGGGAACCCTGTGTCGGAATAAGGGGTGTGAATAAATGCGATTCACAACATATCCAATCCTAGCGTGCTTTGTTCAGGTGCAGCTAACAAAATATTTTACCTTTTTTTAAATTTTGAATCTACATTGGAAACCTTTCATATGCCTTTTCCACAGACGGAGGAGATTTCCAAGAAAATTAATACCAATGATTGACCTTTGCGAATAATTTAATTCTGTATCATTAGGAAGGTGTCTTCCAATCTTATTATATCCAGTTAAAATTTATATTTCTAGATATTTCACGATGAACATGCAAACTTACTTGAAGTTGAAGGATACAAAGAGTTTTCTTTAACTTTCGGATATCTTGTCTGGTTATTTAAAAGCCTTACAAGTCAAAGGACTATAAGTTGCGTCATTTTTCTTGTTGCAAATCTGCACAAGTTACCTTAGGACGCTCTGTCGAAATACGTGCGATGAATTATTCACCGCCAATTAAATTTAAAAGTTTATTTGTTCTAATAATTGCTGAGGGACAAATTTGGCTAGGACATCTTATCTTAATTAAATCTGCATGAACGCTCGGAGAAGGTAGAAGCACACCGAGGGGGCAGATTTGGAGTGGTTAGCCAAAATTTGGCTCAGCCTAAACTTGATTAGTAATTCCTTTAACTCGCTCCCTCCGCCAAAGTTAGCCTTCTGCTGCAACGGCATATTGGCCAATAGGGAACTGGCGTTGGACTGCATCACTGTGGTTTTACCTTCAATAAAATGATTTGTCCAAATCCGATCAAGCACTCATTAAAAGTTGTGGGAAATTTTGATTACGAAATAAGTCAAGAAAGTATCATGCAAGCAATATGTATGACGTTTCAATACATGTTGTCCTCTAATCAATTACAAATTTTTGAATGGTTTCACACATAAGTATGAGAGCTTACCATGGGACTTTAAGGTTTCTCGGAATTTGTCGTGTTCAAAATAATAGAATTAGGCACAGCCTAACCTTTGACTTCAATGGTAATGTTATTCACCTCATTTGCTAAATTGCGTAAGCAAGTTAGTTATTTATGTTGCTACTCCTTATAGACTTGAAATAATATAAAAATGCTCAGCTGTAGCTGCGCAGTTAAGCAACTGCATTTTCCATTTTTCTTTGCTTTCGAAACAGGAATACAGTCTGGAAATTCAAGCTAAGATTTTCGAATTTAGGCAATTCATTGCAAAGAATTTTAACTAACGATTCAAAGTAATGCTGCATTAAAGTAAATAACAGTTGGTTGGATATTTTTTTTCGCACGACAAGATTATAATGCACCTAGGTAGAACTTCTGAAGTCAAGTTGATAATGTACCTATACGCTTTAACGGACTTGATTTTGTTTTTCCAATCATTTTAAAGATGTAGTGAGCAGCACGCGAACGAACATGATTCAATGGATTTACGTGAATTAACTTAACCTAACTATGTTCGTTCAGGGATCGACGTTTAGCAAGGCTATATAAACGTACTTGTTATCTTGTACATACACACCGCTGCATCAATAAATTAGTTGAGCTACGAGCCGTTCGCATTTTCTGCTCTTTCGGTCGGGCCGTGTCAGTGTAGGTTGTCGGCCCTGGTGTGGTTTCTAAAACCGCACCGGGGCCCACCACAAAGACATCATTTGAATTATTATCCAAAACATGATTTATCTAAAACCCAATTTAGCATGAAGTTACGACCCCATAGAATATCAGCCACCTCCAGTCACTTTTTAAAGTGTCACAGATAGATTGACCCTCTAAAGCATTAACAGTTAACGTTAACAGTGAACGTCATCTTCGTTATCAACCAAATGAAACCTTTCAGGGACTCATTGATCAACACTGAAACCTTTTGCTAAGGGAGAAAATTAATTTTGATCAAGGCCTCAAAATAAAATGACCTAAAGTAGCTCACTAATGAACTTTTCTAAATTCTATAGAACTAATCTACTGTTATGTCACTTGATGTTAGTGGAATTTTTTTATTTCCAAATTTTCCACATTGGCTTTTGCCTTGATGACTAGAAATAGTGCTCACATTCGCTAGCAAAATAAAACATACAATCAAGACTGACTTTTGCTGTCAGTCAAATGAAACTTCACCAAATCCAGTCTCACCCTGTGTCATGTTGCTTAGAGTTAATCACCGTTTCGTGCATTCTGACAGTGACAATATCATAACTCAGTACTAAAAATAAAAAAGCATTTTGATCACACGTAAAAACTATTTGGTTAATTGATCACGACGAGCCATGAATCAGGGCAGATGCTACCAACCACGCATTTAGTTTCATCGGGTCTCTCGCAAAGTTCCGTTTGAGTATGACCACAAAAAATATTCTAACTCTGGTATTTAATCATTCTACTATTTTTTTCTTCTTTTGTACTATCAAAAAATGTGAAGTCATTACGAAGGTTCATGTCCGGTTAAAACCAATTTAAATGCAAAATGTATATTTGATGTGTCAGCGTGATGGGAGCATTTAAGAAGACAATAAGCATGAAAAAGACGATAAAAAACGACATTGGAAGAGTCAATAGGTGAAATGTCGAATTGCGCTCAAATACTCGAACTCCATAACAACTCACATGTTGTCCGTGAATAATAATCATGAAGTATGCAATCTCCCTATTTGGAGGCAGTGATTGCCATTATCCATTCTCACTAGTGCAGAAATATTGGGTGATTGCAACGTTCCTGCTCGTTTGAAACCAATTTAAATGCAGAAATGTCTATTCAAAGGAACTAGTCATTTGAATTGTGCTTTACTCTCCACCACCTCCTAAAACTGTCTCCCAACGAGTGACACGTTTGTGCACGCTTTCCTTGAGCGACGTGCGTGGTCACGTCTCGAAGGAAGTCGTAGGGCAGTGTTTGACCTCTGCCATGGAATCATACCTTTTGGCAATCCGAGCTGATTTGCAGGGAACGAGACAGATGGAAATGTGATCGTACAAGTCAAGGCAGTACAGCGGGTGGCGGGTATTTGCTAGTTTAATTTCGTCAGTTCTAGGAGTGTCTGTTGAGCGACATGTGGTAGGGCCTTGTATTGGTGACAAAATGATGCCTTTTCAGGGGACCAAATTTGCACGTTTTGCGTATAGTTCAAAAGCGGACTGGATGAGCTGCTCATTGCACTTCTCCGCAATTATCGTCTGACTACGTGGGAAGTGCGAGTGGAGAAACGAATGTGGAAACGCAGTTCACTTGGATCCCTTATGGCGAGGTGTGCGGAACTCAGGTAAGGAGTTTTGCAGTGAATCTGAGTTGTCATAAATTTGAAAACGCTGTCTAATTGTCAACATGCAGTCCCTCAGAGACCTCGTCATTGGCAAGCAGTGGGATATTAGCAGTCACCAAATCACGGCTGAAGTGATCAGCAAAGCCGGAGACTTGCGCAGAGGGAAGTGTATCGCTAAGATTGCAGCCGTCATTTTGAAGTACACTAGATCACTGACATCATTCCAAGGGACTGGAGCACAATCCTAGCAAATAGCTTGAATGTCTTTTGCGGTTAGAAAACTCGTTTCATTTAGACCCTCGAATCACTGCAGGAATATGGCCTTTTATTTTTTTCCATTTCACCAGTAACCCTGCTTGCAAATTAATTCAACTTCGCAAAGCCTATCTCGACGCCAGAATCAGTTAGATAACTGTCGCTGAATAATATGCTTATAAAAGTAGTACTAACATGGTCAAAATGTATAGTTTTGCAATCTATGAAATTCAACTAATATTCCTCTAATCTAGCATGAAGATGAACAATCAGAATCCCATAATCAAATGGGTAACTAACCTTCCTCAATTTGAGGTCAATTGATTACTGTCATCTTAGTGGACTTTGTACATATTATATCACCTTTAAAAAAACTAACCAGTCTGGTGGAATTGGCACTTGGGGATCTACTGCGACTTGTAGTTGATCGCGGAATACTGCACTGGTTTCTTTGGCTTTCCTCTTCTGAGATATTTTCATCAATGCTCTTTGTAGACAAGTGCTCAAATTTTATAACCTGTGGTTCGGATTGGCTCTAAAACGGATCGATATTGACGATAAGATAATGCTTGATTTAAAATTTTGCTCGGAACGAATTTATGTTTGTAATTTTTGTCATGAGTTCGGGGTTTCAGTTAGGTATACCTCGAATGACTGCCTTTTATCCAGTCTTTCATTTTTTTGAATTATTATTATGTTTTAACTGTGTTTTTTTTAGAGTACTATATAAGTCTTCCATCTTATTTTGAATATTTTACTTACAGACACAATCACGGACGTAGCAAAGTAGAAGCTAGCACCGCCTTCATTCTACAAAATATAATAGTAGGCCGTTATATGTGTCAAAAGATAGATCGTCCTCTCAATGGGAGTTTACGAACTTCGTTAAATGCAGCTCGCGCAGTGCGGCGTCCTTTAGTCTCAACCATTGTAAAATCACGTGATGACACGTGCACAAACAGCATTATTGATTTACCCACCGAGGTTCAGTAAGCATATGGTTAATCAACCACGAGACAAAGTTGAATTATTGTCGATTAATTTCCATTTTTTACCCTTCATAAGTAAACTTATTAAGACACAACTGTTCTCAATTTCCTTTCAACCAAGACACGTTTTAAATAATTTCAATGAAGTTAAATGTTTTGATCCAATGCCGGAACAAATAAATCACTAGTAGTTTCCTTAGAATCGCCAGTATTTAGCGTGGTATTTAACGTGAGCTTTAGATAGATTTAACGGGCTTGCCACTTTGGATGCGTACCACTCCAACTGGCGTGGACAGAAAAGGTTATAAGATTTGCAATCTTAGTTCTGGACTAGTCACGTCAAGTTGTCGCTTTTAGATCTTAGCTTCGAAGCGCTGCAATGCGAATCGAGGTAAAAAGGTAGTCATATCGATGGAAAGTCAGGGCAACTTGAATCGAGTTTGGAGTGGAGAGCTGGAGAAGAGGGCCAGGTTAGGCCTAATGAGAGAGCCATTTCCTGGAAATAGACATGGTTCGTGAGGAACGACCAACTAAATAAATATAAAAAGTATAGAACGGCATTAGAAGTAACCCAAACAAGCTCAGGATTATCGTTTTACCTTATATCCTTCCAGGATATCGTCAAAAACCACTCCAAGTTAAAGATGGTTTTATGAGTTGCACGAGCGACGTAATGTGGAGCGTTGTCATTCAGCAGCATGACTTTCCTATTTTCGTACCCGGTAAATGGCCTTTTCTGATCAAATTCTCCTCTCAGTTTGTTCAATTGTCACCTGTAGCATTCCACATTCACCGCCTGACCAAGTTTCAAGAGTTCATAATAAAGTACACCCGTCACGTCTCATCAGATACACAGGAGAACCTTCTAAAAGTCAAGGTCCTGTTTCGGCGTTGATGTACTTGATTGCCCAGGATTTACCTACGACTCTGTAGGTTTTGGATTTTCGAAAAAACTATACATTTCATCACCCACCATAATTTTCCACAAGAAGTCCTTTTCGTTGTTGGCGGGCAAGGCGTGCGTTCAAACATTGGCCTAGGTTATTTTCGGTCAACACATGGGGGACCCAACTGTCAAGTTGTTAAGTCTTTCTCATTTTGCATAAACGCTTGAAAATAAGTGTTTGGGTGACTCCTAATTAAGCTAAAAGCTCTGTTTTGGGTTTGCTCTCAGTATTCATCCAGCAGAGCTTGCAATTCGGCATTCTCAAATTTCGGAGGCTGTCCGGGGCGCGGCTGGTCACAAAGATCAAAGTCACTACTTCTGAGACGTTTGTATCGGTAATTACACTTTCAGAGGACAGCGTCGGCACCAAGAACACTAAAAACTGATTCCCGTGCTGCAGAAGTATTTTCTCATTAAAATTCTTTTAAAATTCAGTGCTAAGTGTGCTGTTTACCAGTTGTCATTGTTAACTCTGTTCTTCTGAGAGGTTATGTAACTCACGTAGACTTGTCATTTGGTGGTCTGAAGCCTTTCTTTTGATCCTTTCGAAATCACTAAAGACTGCGTCAATTTTTTTGTAAGATCGAAAAAAAATATCTGTATAATGAAGTCATGCTTTTTACAATATTTCTTCTCGGTCGACAAGATGTCGCCTTGTCTAAAAAGGAATGAAATTGCACTAAAAACTGTAGTAATCGAAACCATGTATTACTTCACTGTGTGTCTTTGGCCAAAACTTACCCATTAAGCAATCTTATTGGAATACAATCGTGACCTTTCGCGAACATGAAAACCAAGTGGACACTTTCGCAAGCATTCAAACTATGAAAAGTGCTGCTTTATGTGTGGCGCCTGCGACAATGAAATAAGTGGCAACTTGGCAAGGAAAGATTAGACGACTATCGTGACTCAGTTTAGTTTGTTTAGCATTTTCTATGCTAATCTAGTCATTGAAGCCCTGAAATTTGAGGCGAAATGTGCATTCCAGTAGATTTATGGATGGAATGTACAGAAATTCCAGCAATTTTTATTAATTCACCAGGAGTTTTAGGCTATATAATTGCTGTTGATGTTATAAGAATGAAACTATTTGCATACCACTAATACAGACCTACACATTGAAAATGAGTGAAAGGATTGCATGGTCCGAAGTTCCAGCATCAAGTCAGCAAAATCGCAATGGTTGAAAGCAAAGGGGGTCAGAGAAGAAGAATTTACTAATATTGTTTCCTCAATTAGTATGCTAATTATGCAGTTCAAAAACTTCCTAATTAGAGTCCAGTATTTGAAGATCCATGACTGGTTTTTAGAATATGTAGAGTCCAAAATGTCTTGATATATTGGAGAATTCATATTCTGGTCATTCAATATTCAATATTCTAGTCATTTGCCAATTTTATAAAGGAATAAAAGAGTACCTCCACACAGAGCATCGGAATAACTATCGCGTTTAGGTAGCTGGGGGCCGAAACACCAAAATTATTTATACCTTTGTTGGTCAAAAAAAGTTGTCTTTTGAAATGACCGATCATGGATAAAGGACAACTGCATCTGTTTTCCAACATGGATTACTTGGTGTTAATCGAGGTGAATCGAATTCAATGAAATTAATTCCAGGTCAGTGGCACAGTTGTTGGATGCAAAATTTTGCAAACGAAAAAGCATTAAATGTTATTTTAAACCATTATAAGAACATGGTACAGAATATTAAATATTTAACTTAAGCCTGGGTGTTCTTGAGAGTAGCACTTAGCTTGGTTGAACAATTCGATCCCATCAACCTAACAAATATGGACATTCGCAGACCTTATTTGAATTATTGTACTATCCGGAGCATGAAATGAATATTTCGGTAAGTTGTAGTCAAAACATCAATAGTGGGTGACCATCAAGAATTTCGGTTCTAGCGAAACACATCGTCCTGGGCAGTGTTCTATCGAGTGCTGGAATCCATGGTAAAGTTGTAGCTCTAATCCACACGTGATAGTGTTCCATCACTTCCTTATTCTATGGGTTATGCGCGATAACCTTTAATTTACTTGCATAATTTTTTATCTCAAATTTTTCCTTTTCTGTTGTTCATGAAAACACATATCTGACTCATTAATAATAGCCCATCTTAGCCCAAATAGGGTGACAAGTGTTTGCATAATGATGCATCTTGCCAATTGCTCTGCAGGCATTTGGATAACTTGAGTTGTGTGCCCAAAGGTGAATATGCACATGCAACTTAATAGGAAATGATAATAATTGCATTGTGACATTAAATTAGGATTTTTAGAAAAGGTGCCTGGTTTAGTCCCATTAGATATTCTAACATTATTTCTAAAAAAAGTATCATCATTGCTGCTCGGTTAAAGCAGACCAACATCTTCCTCTCCCCTCATAAGTCACGGTCTCACGCCATTGGGATACCCTTAATCTCAAACGAATAATTGGCTTAAGTAAAAATGTTAGAGTATTTGTGAAGTTTTTCGCAAGCGTGACAGCAAAATTGTTATTTGACGTCATTATGAGAGTCTTTATTCCACATTTTTAATGCTTTTTGCATTCCTACAATTCTCCGACTATCAGGGTAGTAACTTTAAACATTTGAGAGGCATTACAGCCGCAACGTATTCCAGGTCAATAAGCGGCGTCTATGTAATCTAGCGGATTTTGCTATGTTAATGCAGGTCACGGCCGCACCCAACGCATCACTGAAGTGTACTTCTGTTCATGCATTCGGGCCAGGTATCACCAAATTCCGCTTACGTGCCAGGCCAATTCGCACCAGTGTCATCGAAACGTGGCGCTTTTCTAAGCGGAATATTACAATCTGTGCATACACGAGGTCGAAATTACTGTAAATTTACTAAAAAAGAGCTAAACGTGTTCAGACAGAATAAACTTCCCGATTAAGGAACTATGAACTACGTGCTTCACATAATTATAATATGCACAAATACCTAATTTTCTAAGTTACCTATACTGTGGCTAAAATTCAAAGTAAGCAATCATTCAGGTATGTTTGAAGTAACCTAAATTGTAATTTTCAACATGTACAGGTGTCAAACACTTCCAGCGTTCTATTCATGGTTTTTTTTGACGAGACTTCTTTCCAATAGTCAACAAAATGCACTAAAACAACAGTCTATTTTATTTCAAAGAAAATTTCAAAATAGACTTCTATTTTTTTAACTATCTTCAATGAAAACCAAAGTCTTGCTTATTAGTGGTATAAAAGCATTTTATATACTCTAAGTAAAGTTCTTTTATGCCCATACGGGGAGCAAAAAACGCCTAGTGACAGCAATTTAATGACTGCAGCAAAGAAAATTTTGCCTATCATTCTCATCCACTAAATTGACTCAATGCAATTAGTCCACAAAATGAGTTACGATCGAAAAAATAGCCGAGATTTAAACTCGGGAGAGCAATACGATTGTCTATGTCCCCAGGCACTCAGGTTGTATTTGAGAGTTATTAATTTAAACAAATTTTCACTTTTGTTCGGTACGGGATGTTGAATTGGCTGCAGAAGGTTCGATCAAAGAAAAAGGGGGAAAGTGAACTGACTTCCCAAGGTTCTTCTGCGGTCGTTGCTTAAAAGGCCATTTTTTTGTGTTTTTAAACCAAAAAATGTGGCTGCTGCCTAGAGCTGTGTTTAAGACTTGATACGTGAGCACCTCAGTGAAGAATAGTAAAGCATAAAAAGAGTTACAAGTTAATAGCTTTCATTTACATCCATCACCACTCACGCTTCTCGAAATCAAAATTTGCTCACAACAAAACACCAGAACGTTTGCGTACACGTTTAGCAAAACTATAAGTATAGTACAAAAATCAGGCCTGCAATTAAAATATGTTGATTGAACCTGGTAACCGAAAATTTATTTAGAGCAGTCCCTTTCACATAATGTAGAAAGGGTGCCTTTTCACAATAAGCTTCTGGAACTCGAAAGAGCCTTGTATTTTAGGATTTTTTTATTGAGAAATGAAGACTGCTGACAGTGTACGAAAAGAGTAATTCATTTGAAATAGCTAGAATTTGTCAGCCAGCGGTAAAGTTGATCAAAAACGTGAGTAGTTCATTGCGTTAGCATGACAAATCATGTCATATATATGCAAGGCAGTGACCGGTTTTCAAATATTGATAATAAAGTGATAAACGTGCTAATCATGAATTAAGATACATTGACATCACTTGAATCTTGACAACTATGGGTTTATTTCTATGGTTTCTTATTGGAACCAGTAACCATGACAGTTGCTCAATTTCGCTACCGCAGATTTAGTCTATCAAGTAGGCAAATGGGGAATTTAACCCAGTCAATTCAAGATCTTTAAAACTGTCACCATAAATGACAAGTCTGCCCTTCATTCTCTCCTCCAGAATAAAAGCGGACTAAGAACATGCAACTGGCATTTTTTTGACTTAACGTTGCTGATCGTGCTTACATTTGTCTGAGGTGCACACGTATGGGTCAGAGTTATTACCCCCTGTTCTCTTGAAATCAGCCTTTTGCTTCGCCTCAATCCCACATCAATATAAAAGCTGTTAGCGGATCCTCAGTCACTGCTGTTAAAACTGTCTGTTAGGTGAGGGAACAGGGCACGTTGCCTATCCCTGTACCCCTTCGTTTTTGTTTGTTTTCCCATAGTATTTGCCTCAACAAAGAGCCAATAACAGCCAATCGGTTACCGCACCATCAAAAAATTGACTTTAAAATTGACCTTAATTACTCCATGTGCTGAAATTATTTGTAACGCCTGAAAGACATTGAGCAATTATTATAAGAAACACCCTCAATCAAGTTTATCAAATAACACTGAGGTTACCGGCATAATAAATTCACACACAATAAGGTTGATTACCAAAAAGGCCAGAAAGGTATTGAATGAACCCAAGCACTCATCCGAAAATCCGAGTTGTATTGATTGCTTTAGTGTGGTTAATTTACGTCGTGTAAAGCAGTCAAAAATGGAAGACATCGAACTGAGGCAAAATAAATGAATTGAACTTAGGTGCGTTTTTGAGATCAGGTGTTCAAACTTGGAGGCAGTTCTCCGACTGCTAATAAGACATAATATCAAACTTTTTATGAACACTGTCATAATCATCCAGAAGTTTATGGTTAAGTTGAAGTTACATTGGAAGCAATTGTCAACGATGCACTGGGTAACACAATAATTTCCTACCTGAGCATAATTTTAATGATGACCTTACGTTTATTGGTATGTTGGGACATTCGAATGATGTGCCTGAAAAAAAACTGAGCAGAGTGACATGCAGCAATGGATTTTGCAAGCTTTCGTCGAAACAAGACGATGTGCTTTTTTATAAAACAGTGGACCGAGGACGGGGTGAAATGTATGGCGGTTTATTTAAGTCTGGCATTGCATTTACCAGTGAAGACCTCTCGTATTGGCTGTATTGTGTGAAGGTCCGCCTTGAGTCAGCTACTTTTGAAAACTAGAATACTGACATATATTTATCTGAATTTACTTACATTTTATCTTAGCAATTTAGAGAGGTCCTTTTAACATTGGAGAAGGGGAAATTGTCTTCGAATTTATTTGCTCATTGGTTGAGAAAGTGAGCGTTGGGCGTTTTGAAGAGAAATTTCGATGTGATGGTATTGGAGCTACCGGATTGTGTGAAACGAAGGTCACTGTGCGTCCATGTCGTTGGAAATCAACCACAGTTTATAATAACGATTCTCAGAGACCATTGGATACGTTCAAGTTGGAGGTGATGGAATTGCACACGACTTTTCACCTTAACTTTTTGATTAAGTTTTTGCGTGGTTGAGCAAAACAGAACCACATATTTGAGGAACAGAATTTAAAAAAAACATTTTTCAAAACAAGTAAATTCTGCATAAGAACAATTCAATCGTAACTCGCAAATCAGATCGGGCATGTCTAAGTAAGTCCTCTGCAAATGCAAAAATCACGAAAAAGACACAACCTTGATCTAACCATGAAGGTATGTGCTGGTACCATTAAGACTGTAGTAGCACAACGTATTCAAAAATTTAGCCCGAAAGCGGGAAACTTTGTAATTCGTCTGTAAACACAAAGATCTGGTCGTCAAAAGCAAATACTGACGACAGGAATCCGACAAGTCACCTGCGATTTGACGCGCGATCAACTCCCTAACATATACATTGAAAATTTTCGTCTTATTCCTTTTATCTTTGTTGCAACCAATGGTTCAATTTATTCTAATGACGGCTAGTTAATCAATAGAAAAGTAAAATAATTATGAAAACAAAAATCCTGAAAATTGTCCAGGGCCCTTAATTACTTTTGATATAAACGGTATTCTCATCTCGTTGGCTTGGTTGACAAAATTTTGAAATGACTTTCAAGAAAATTTTAATAAATGATTGTCTAGTCAAAAACTTGTTAGATTGAATTTAATCTGCCAGAAAAGGCAAATATAAACTTGTGCGCAAACAAATTACCCAACTTGATAAGCACGCATTTAGTAATGTCAACGTTTTTTGATAATCCAGACGATTTAAGTGGTTACCATCTGTTTTGGGAAGATGAAGCTGCAAACACATTTGTGATACCCGATTGTTATTGTTCATGCAAGTTTAACTGCTTTTCCCTAAATCTCTTGCTTCGAAGCATGGCTTGAAACAGGCACACTAACAGATGCCAGTCAAACCAAGTGACGCACCCAAAACTGCAACAAGCAATCCATCAGATGTGTTTAAACTTACTCTAAGTAAAAACAAGGCTCCCAAAGTTCACCATTCTCTTTTCAGGTTGTCATTAAACAGCCAATGTGTCCATATGCTTTTTGAAGTATCATAAATGATAGGCTCTTAGGTACGGAACACCAGTCGTTGAGTTACTGCCTATTGCAGCTAAAGTCAAAGTTTCACAAATTTTTCAAAAAAAATCGATCGAAATGCACAAGCACCTGTTAGGGCTTATAAGCCTTCTTCATTATTTCCATTTTGACAAAACCCAAAGCCTCTTTCACTGATAACTTTAACCGTGGTTAAGCAATTCACATTAAAATCAGGGAGCACTTCAGCAAAAGTTCAGCAGGTCAACGAAGACCATACACTTAAAATCAGCAAACTTATTGCTGGTGATAAGTACATTTACGTGAGCTGTGTTCAAAATGTTTCGTGAATGCTTAATAGGCATGAGAGATCATGACCTTACGTGGTGCTGTTCTGGTATTCGGAAGTTAATTGTTCTCTTCTCTACTGACGTCTTGTCAAAATAAACGACAACGCTCTCACTGATGCAACAAAAAATTCAGCCACCGTCATCTTCATCTCTTTTATTCTTTTGGATACTTAGTGTTTGCTGATGCCTCAACAGTTTTCTTAAATATTTTGCAGTGGAACTTGTTTTTAAATTTAATTTTGGATATACTTCCCAGTATCACTTAACCGATTCTATGTAGTTAACAAAGTTATGCACTATACCAATTTATTTGCATCATCACGGGCCTCGTCCCTTGCAAGTAAAAAGTGACTAGCGTATGTGTGGCAATCCAGGAATATTGTAATATCAGATAGGTGCCAAAGTAATGTCCACTAACGAGATTTTTATTTAAAATAACCAATGCCGCGATTAAAAAAGACCTTAATAGTGAATATAACCTTCGTTGAAACCGGTACAATATAACATCCGAAACAATAACCAAAGGCAAAATTTAAATAAATGCTTCGACATTTTGGCACTAGTAAACTATTTTTCTATCCAATTCCACCTTGACAACCGGAGAACAAGGCGGTGCTTAGACGACACTACACACTGGAGACAAATGTCGATTCACCCACTTTCAATTCTTAGTCCCGGTGCGCCCAATTAAGGGTAGAGTGAGTCACATATACCGATAATCCAGTTCGAACAAACTTCCACTCATTCGTGTCCGCTGACAGTCCAATGCACATTTAGGATAAGAAAGGGACATCGCTTTACCCAACCTGATATCAATTACGGGGAAAACCATGGATGACGTAAGCAAGCGACACCATTTGGAGAATGGCAGCCAGTATCGACTATTCTTTAGATGAGAACTAGCGACCTACTCTACGTTAGCGGTTTAATGAATTGAATAATCGTTAGGTGTGCTTGATTTGATATTCATTTTAATAGTGCACCCATTTTTTTCCCAGTCTAACATTAACCGAGTTTCTCTTGCCTCTTAGCTGGTGGGTTTTAGCGTATTGGAGATTGAAACAAATCGGGGTTGACTTAATGAGGTGCACATCTTTAATAAAAATTGTGGGAAGTAGTGTCAATGGTGAACTACTTCCAGGTTTTGTCTCCGGGTGCCAGTGTTGCCACCAACGGCGAAACGCACCCATTTTTCTCTTTTCTGGCTCGACTTGCATCTTTCGGGCTGTCGATTTCGGTAACCATGGACTTATCAACGTGATATTGATAAGTTAGCAGTTTTTAAGCCATCCTATGTTGATCATTTGTTTGCTTTCTTATTCAACGAGACTGAAGCCAAGCGTAGATGTGATCTGCATGGATTATTAGAGATACCATGATCGCAATCCTAGAAGTCATATCGCCTGCACTCACCTTATTGCTCATTTCGCTCACGTTTTTGTTAACACATGCAGATTTGAAAAATCAGGCCATTTGTAGAAATCCTAAAATTAACAAAATTATATTCGCAACGTAAGGACTCAAACTTTCTGGCTATTTGACGTTAGCTAGAAAACTTACCCCCTCAATCTCCAATCTTCTAGGTACCTAGAGTGAAAAGATCAAATTTTGTATGTCTGGATGAATGTACAGGTAATATCATTTACAGGTATCGAGTTAGATTGAAGTTTACATTCCCTTAACGCATTCTTAGTTAACTTAAGAAACATTTGAATATGTATTGTAATTTCTCGGAAGAGACCTCTTGAATAAAACTGTGTATATCTTCGACTAGTAAGACTGGGCTGCTTTACTAATTGCAGTTAGAAGCAGGACATCTAAAAGTGAACTTTAGGTTATATATCAATGGTCAACTATGAAGGGATATCCTGTAATTGGTTAATTAAAATATGAAAATGCAATGTACAGAAAACAATTTGTAAGGAGCGTGGAATAAATCCTTCTCCAAAATATCTTAGCCTTTGTAAAAAAATTACAAATAGATGAAAACAGGATAGTTGGCAAAATGGCGTTTTGGCAACTCGGCCAAAGTGCAAAGCAACCGGCAGTAACAAACTTGAGTACCCAATTTTAAATTTACACTGTACTGCTTATTTGTTGGTTACCCTGAAGCTTACATTTTTTGTTCAAAAACGAAACGGGCTGACTTAAAAGCCGAAGAAAGTTGCTGATTTAATCTACGAATGCTTCAGACCTTTGAATCGATGAACTTGAGAAAAAGCGACAGCCTGCCAGTACTTGCGATGCGCTGTCCAATCACTCAACCTGGCTATTTTCCTCATCGCCAGGTCAGTTTGCGATTTCAAAACTTGGCGCTACTAATTCATAAGAAAATCAACGTCACCTGAACTGCTTTGGCTTACAACTTCAGCTGCCTGCAACTCTGATAGCAACTTATTGCCACAAATTACACACAATGAATCAAAAGTAATCAGCTGAAGAAATTCTGTACACTCCATTTATCTTAACAGTTGGTAATATGACCATTTTTACAGTTTTACCAAATGGTAGAGACTTATTGGTACATTTGATTCAAATTATCTTTAAGGAAAGTAAGCATTGACTGCCATTAAATGAAAAGCCTGGGAATAAAGTTGACTTATCCAAAAAAATGAATAATAAGGATGATAGTTATATATTAGGTACGGGATTTGATAAGGGCTCTCGAATTTTTATCTGTCAACAGAGTGCTAAAGAGTGAAGCTCAAGCCAGCACTATGGCAAAATATTCGGCATCATTTCGAGGAAACAGTTCCTTGATTATGATAAAGTCACTCGTGGTAAATATGACCAGCCACCAAGCCTCATAAACATGTCAGCCTCGAAGTCATGCTCAATTCAACTTAAGAAATATATTAAGCTACTCAGTAAGTCAAAACATGTGTTTATATCCTCTGAACACAGTTCAATTCCAATTGCATTGTTTGTATCATAATCATTTGACACAATGCTAATTCAACAGTTTAAAGAGAACAGACCATTAACTGTTTTTAATGAAAATACTTAAAAAGTCAAAGGCAATTTGTTTAATTAGACCTAATAAACTTATACCTGAAGGTGTTTCGTAATTACTTAAAAAGAAAGGTTAGAATTTGGCTATTAGTAGAAGAGCATTCGATTCCTTAGCATAAACTTCCTCTTTTATGCAACTATGAAGAGTAGGGCAAAGAAATCAAACAGTTAATGATAAGCTCTGTTTTTTTTCGTGCTATCTCTTTTCAATTTTTGCTTCTGTACGAGCTTTCGACGCCGGCTAATAAAATTTAGCAGGAGCACAGTGCTCAATCTCAATAGTTTGTTTTATACTACCGAAAATTCCAGACCGCTGACGCTACACACGGCAAAATTTAAACTCTGGCAACTTGATTGCTGTCTTTAGAAATGGCCATTTTGGAAATGCTGGTTCCGAGGTACCAATGTTTTTGTGAACTAAACATCCATTTATGATTGGGTTTCACGGACTCCACCTAGGACATCTATTGCAATCGATTGCTTAATTTGTTCTCAATTTATGAGCCGTTGTTGTTGTTGATGTGGCCGTTATTATTGTGGTGATGCATGGTCGCGGTGTGAAATAAAGACAACGACAAATTAAAATGCATGGTAATTAGTTCAGTGTGTTCTCTACAAAACATTGAGAATCACGAGGTTGAGATTTTTGTAGTGCCAAATATAATTTATATTTGTTTGACCACGCAAATCGCGCATGGAATTAAGTTACGGTCCGTAGACTTGTCATTCTAGGACATAGGTCATTTCTTTAAGTTGATCACTGTGACAATAAGTATTACATGTTAAGTTTACGCATTTAATGCAGACTGCATTAGTTTAAACACGGTAATCAAAAATTTGGTTATCATTTGTTCAGCAAATAAGACTTATGAATCAGGAATCACAATTCACTACTGATGCTCATTTTTTTCCCAGCATACAAAATAAGCTCCAGGAAAGTCTGGAATAATAATATCTTGACCAGTGTTCGTGAGATAAAACTATGTTTATAATAAAACTGGATTTAAGGAAAAGTATTAAATCCCTGCTAATAAAACAGTGCTTTTAAAATATCTAAGAACAGTAAAGGCGGTTATTTGGTTTGAGTATTGTAGGTTTTTCGAGAAAATAATATGTCTAAAGATTGGATCGAGTTACCGTAAAATATCCGAATAGTTCATGGAACTCGCAGTAGTGAATTTTCGGTGTTACAAGTATTCTGGTCCGCTAGCATACAGTGCAGACCGAAAAAAGATACCTTTACTTTGTAGGATTCAAGTTAAAACCAGCAGAGCTTAAGGTTGTTACGTTCGATGTCATGGCAACTTACTAATTACTACTTTACTAAAGTCACTTACACTTAATGAAGTATTCTTTAAATCATAAAAAACTACTTGCAAAAAAGCTCAGATGGATCGCTGTTGGTAAGGGAACATATAACAGCAATTCTACTTCCTTCTTTAGCACCTTTATTCACAACTATTCGAAAATTTTAGTACCACTACCAAAGCCGTTCACTTCACTAGCCTTTTCTTTAGATAATAACATAAAAAACCAATCGAAATTAATTAACCAGCATTGCTGGCATTATAATTTATTTTAAAAATTAAAGTACCTCCTACATTTGTGAACTTGTTGACTTCTTACAACAGGTAGCAATCACAACAACTATAAGTGCCTATATAAGGTATATTGGAAAGCGCATTTCGCCTTGCCGATTTGCCCAAACACAAATGGAAAAGTGCGAAAAAGAGCATCTGGCCTATGAGAAGAGTCGTTTGCTTTGCCAATGTTTCCCCAAAGCAAGAATCGGGAAGCTACTGCCTGACAGTGTGCTGAAAAAACGGGCCACGTGGGCCAATCAAGAAAAGGCTGAACCCTCCGAATTCCTTTTGGTGACGTCTGCGTTCCTGGCAGACACTTTGCTTTTAGCGAGGTGAACAACTGCTGGTAAATGAATGAAAGGCCACATCGTACACGAATGCACAATACCCAAACATTATGCAAAATAAGTCCAATTTTTCTAGCAAATAATTTGGTTTAAAACTCTCAAACTAACTTTTCACAAAGTTGAGAATAAATGCTTCGAGAAAAGGCCATGGTTTGGTAACTTTTTAAATGACTAGTTTTGTGGTATTTTTTGAATATATTAGATTTAAATCTGAATAGGATAAATCTCTAAAATTATTGAATATGTAAATTATTATTTTAACTGGAATGGAAAAAAAAGTCGAAATTTCTTAATAATGTATGTTTTGACTCCTATGAGCTGCGTATAAACGGTCTTAGATTCAAATTGCATAATGCAATGAGGATGCTAAGTTGGTCTTATTTAGCACCTATGAAACTAGAAAGCCAAAATTTATTATTTGATTGTGCACCACAGTGCAATATGCAGCGAATCTCTGTCGGTTTAAATATGACCAAAATAATTTTGAAAATAAACTTTTTGAATCCCAAGCCTCAACGGAAAGATATGAGACCATGTTAGCAGCCATAGTGATAGTGAGAGATATAAACCCACCATATTCAAAATGCTGAATTTTATTTAATTTAGACGTTTTAAAGCTGCTACCGTGATGTAGTTGTGAATGCTTGTGGATAGTCCAAATTTTCTGGTTGACCAAGGCAAGTAATTTATGCACTTTCATAGTCCAAAAAGTTGTCTACTCAAATTCACATAAAAACTGCTAAACTTTAATTGAACCAACTACCTCTAAGTCACTTACGGCATGCTCTTAACATAGTTAGGTCTCAAACTTATTCGTTCCTAATTTACAAAAACCGTGGAGCAAATATTTAAATCCGACAATGGGACAAAATGGTCAATTACGAGTTAAATCCTAGAGATCAGTGAGGCAAAAAACGCTCCACTTAACTTTACTCGAATTAGCCAGATTAGAATTTCAAGTGTATGAATAAACGATAATCTGTCGTTCGTTGAAGTAAATTAATTTGGTCTTATTTGCTGAATGCATAGTTAAACACGTGGTTTTGCCAAATTCAAATTACCCACATCAAAAAGCGCAATAGTTATGAAGCAATCGACCCTGGCCATCAGTGAGCACATAAATGAAGTCAAAAAGCGATATGGAAATCTGCCAACGTGTAAAATATGATTGTCAGATGGTAACAAGTTAGATGTTAGGCTGCTTTAAACGAATGGAGAAATGGATTAGTAATTGTACTAAATCCATCATCAGTCAAAACTATCCATCATTCCACTGTATGCCTCTGGGCCAACGCCTATCTATTAAACGCTCCCAGTGAAAAACGATTCGGGAAATTACTAAGTCATGTAAACTAGATATGTACTTCCACCATCGTTCATATTATGAAAGAACTGACCTCGTTAATTTGAAAAATTAAATGCTGACTGGCACTTCCTAAAGTTTTCTTTGTGGCACTCATAATATTTTGGCTAGTGAGAGATGGGCATGAAGTGCCTCCTGGTCATTTAGGCACAGCGAATTTGTATACCTTTGTCGTCATTGCTAAAAAAATTGAATCTCAGGTAAATTTTGTCCTAAGTTAGATCCTGGAGAGGCAACACATTTTTAAGTTCTTCACAAGAACTAATCTCATTAAAATGACTGCCAATCTTTATGTAAAATATCCCTATTTGTTTTAAATAAACAAAATTTTCAAAGGGAATTTACCTTTGCCACACCCAGATGAACACTATGAAGAAGGATAGTAGTTTCTTACTAGGCTTATTCTCTAGCCATTTGCCCCACAATGAAATCTTTCAAATCGACCGCATTTCGGTAATTCATTAGTATCAGATGAAAATATAAATATCTCAGCACTAAAGTAGTCTGAACCAGCAAATGCCATCATCTGTGTGAACTCATGTTCACGATGTACAATCTCCAACATTAATAACAGCGCGTGCTGTTGAAAAGAACATACTGTTGCAAAGTAACTCAGGTCTTTCTTCGCATAAAAATACAGTAAAGTGCAAATTTTAGGATTATTTAAGGTGAAACCTGCATCACTTTGCGATTTAGTTTTCATAAAACCTGAATTTTCGGGTGATGAGTACGATAATCGTAAAGCACAAACTCAACGTAACCCCACACTGTCTTCAGATATATTTGCCAATACCCTAAAGCAAAATTAAGCACTTAAATCAAATTCTAAGTTCCCTCTGTGATAACTACATGAGGTTAACAAATCTCTTAGCTGGTCTACCTGGTCATATGAGATTATCGAAGCGAATTCAATGACAAAAGGAGCGTATTACAACGTCCTCTTATAATCCTCCATCGGGAAGTGGTAAACAATCTTTTCTGCATATCACTTGTCACCTGGAAATTGCTACATTAAATGTTTGGCCTAATGTATCCTGCAGAATCCGGATTTAATTGAACTGTTTTATTAAGACCGAGAAAAGGATGAATGGAGGTAAGTGCGAATTCTCTTGGGTACGGTTCCATTTGTTCCAAACCGAATTCAGAATATTAAACTAATTAAACAAATTTAAATATTGGAACAACACAGACGACACATAAGGAGTGGGTTAGCCACGAATTCACTGACACGTCGCATGCGGTGCAGGTGAAAATTTGTCGTAGCAAGTCAATAAGGCGCACTATAGGTCAACCAATTGGAGGTAGGGAAAACTCAGTGGACGCGAAAATGCGTAAACACATTACTACCGCCGCACGTGCAGCTGGGTACGTGAGCATGGCTGGGAAATCCTAAATTGGCAAGCAATCCGGCTTAGACCTGTCCGTGCTCCTTTGCCTGTCTGTCTCACAAACCGTGCCTGCCCTAGCGGTGGAAGCACGCACATGGATGCCAGTCCTGGGAGAGATAGAGGTTGTACAGCGCATTGGCTCCGCAAAATTCCTTCCTTTGCTTCACAAGCGTGTGTGTTTACGCGCATATGCGTGTTCCGCACGGTAATTAATGAGCCGTTTGTGGCTTGATTCCTCTTCCTCATTTTTCTCCTCTACCTCGTCATTGTGTGCGAACCAAGTGTTTTGAAAAGTCAGACTTAGAGAAACTTCCGTCAAGCAGCAAAACATGGAAAGGTAAAGCATCTTTTAAGTGTTGCCTTCCCCAAATTAAATGAACATCGGAAGTATCGCTTTTTCCCTACTCTTGCTTGCCAAAACCACGATTGCTGTTCGCGGTTGTACAGTGATTGCAATTCAGCCTGACTTGCGATGGAAGAAAGCTGTTTGCGATTCCCACAGCTCACTTCTGACCAAAGTACCTCCGGACTTACCCGAAATGCTCATAAGTCTTCGCGTGACTCAGCAGGAAATTAGGCGGCTGGATAACCAAGAATTGAGGAGGTTGGTGTACCTGGAAGAATTTTACTTGGACTCATGTCAACTAGAGCAATTAGAATTAAATGTATTTCAGGGTTTGAACCGTCTTCGAATCTTGAGTCTGCGAAATAATTCTTTAAGGCTGGATGAAAACAGCTTCCTTCCTGCAACCCTTCATCGTTTGCCAGCACTAGAGGTTTTGGATCTTTCCGAAAATCCTCTGGGACAGATCCCAGGCAATTTCTTTCCCACCTCACTGGGTAAATCCCTTTTTGAACTTCGTCTTGGCCATACAAAAAATGAGTTCCCACTACGTATTGAGGCCTCGGTCTTGGAAGTCCTTCGAAACCTCCAGATTCTAGATCTGTCTTTCAGTGGGTTGGAAACACTATCCAGTGACTTTAGGGTTGTTTTCAATAAAATGGGAAGACTTAAAGAACTCCAACTTGGTGGCAATCCTTGGCACTGTGACTGTAACCTGAGATGGCTTAGGGAGTGGTACCTTGCCGATAGCCTTCCTTCTATGCAACTTTCCTACGAGCAGAAAACGAAGTTTGGGACTACGAATTTGGTGACACCCACCTGTAAATCGCCCTATGCTGTAAAGCGACGTCTTATTTTTGCCCCACCTGGAGGAGAGGCCATAGAACCGGAAGAATTTGTATGCAAACAGTGGATTGACTCTAAAATGAAACACGTGATCGCAACTCTCGGGTCAAATATTTCACTATCTTGTGATGGATATACAGAAACGCAAACAACTGTTGTATGGTTTAGGAATGGTTTACCTCTATTGAATTCTTCCCGTTATACTGTTTCACAAACGAGCTCCCTCGACTTCACATCTTATTTGAATATCTCTGAGGTCAGATATGAGGATGCAGGGATGTGGGAATGTTGCCTTGAAGATGGATGCATTACTCAAAAGTTTTCGATTAATGTATCAGTAAAGTTAATTTCCGGCACAAGATCAATGTCTAAAATAAGCGAGGCGCAGCGTCAAAATCTTGTTTATGCCGGTATTGGGGTTGCGACTATATTTGTTATTTTGGCTGCAATTGCACTTACCGTCTTCTGTTGCTGGAGTAGTCATGGAACTGACAAAAACTCTTCTGTTAGTGCTTGTGCTGCTAGATTACAACGAAACAATGCATACGGAATCGGTATGTCTAACGTTGGAGAGGATGCTCGCGAGTTGATCGGCACTCGTGTCGCCACTATTCACCCAGACTCACCTGTGGCAATGAAAAGTGTCGTTAGTGCAGACGGACATCAAGACGACCCGAACCTCGCTAATTCAAACCCCGGCATTAGTAATCACATAGGTATAAGTAGTCCAACTACCTCGGAGAATATACCATCTGCCTGCTTGCATGATGGTATTGCCACTGGAATTGCTTCTCCAAAATTTGTCTCTTTATCAACTGCCACTACAACAACTACTGCCCTGTCTCAGCCTGCATCATCAACAGTATATAAACCACCACCTCATTCAACAATGCTGGTGGCTACAGGATTCTCTAGTCCATCAAATAATTCTGCAAACTATGTAGACCTCTATCACTTGCCAATATCTGGAGGCTGCGGGACAGTACCACTTCCTGGTCACTTATTCGCACAGATTACGGACACATCAAACGGCGTAGCTGTACCAACGACTAATAACTCCTTTTTAGTTTCCACAACGTGTCCCATACACGGGGTCGGTTCGACTTTATTTAACACAGAAGAGAAACAGCCAGAGACTTCCACGATCATTGAATCTTGTCCGGTTCATGGAAGTCCAGCTAGTATTTCTTCAAAAAATGTTCCTAAACGGGATTCTATCTCGTACACTCGAAAACCGAGCCGTACTGTTAGATCAAGGTCTTCTTCATCTCTTCAGGTTAGAAGGAATAAGACCAATTGCTCAAGCTATCACACCCCATCCACTTCCAATGCCCGTCGAGAGTCACTAGGCTCAAGCCACAGCAATACTTCCGCACAGGCCCGATATCGTACTCTCCCATCGAGAATAAATGGTGAAACCATTCCTTATTGTCCCATTCACGGACAGCTGATGTCTTCATTGATAAAAAGAAAAAGTATCTCAATGACATTCACGCGAAAAAGTCAATCTCCGGGACGAAATCAGAAATCACAGAACATTGTTCTTGATGCGCCTTATTGCAGCAGCTGTGCTTCCACAACATCATCAGACAGCGTAGCTGATGTAGGGGCAGATTTTGAGGAATATTCTTCAGATGTCACTGAAAGCCCTGCCGAAGAATGCTCTGACTCGGGTTCTTCAGATTATATAGTACATTCTCGACCTAGCGGCAAGCAACCGATCTCAATGATGTCCCTTAATAGGGCAGGATTTGCTACAAAACAAAAGCGTTCTAGTAGTTATGGCTCATTAAGCCACGATGAAACAGCCATGACAGCTCCAGAATCAGTGCTGTTTGAAGTCTGGAAGAACAAAAATGACCGTTCCTGTAATTCTAATCATCCTTGTCAAAAACAACGATCTTGTTTTACCACGCAAACAATAATAGGACAGCCACTTGTTATAACAGCAGGAGAAGGGAGTGGTGTGAGTACTACCATGATTTCTCGCCGATACTCTGCCCACTATAAGCCCGAAGAAAGCCTTGGGAGGCAGTCAGCTAGTTATTGCACACCAAAACATACTTCCAGCAGTTACCAGCAGCACCATTCCAGAATAAAAGAGACAGTCCCTTTCTCTAGTTCTTCCAATTTGGTAACTCCGAAATCCATTCTAGTTAAACAGCACCATAAACACCATAGAAGACCATCCGGAGGTGACGACGAGAGCGCCGAGTCGTTGTAAGTTGAAGTGATTGACTTTGATTCCGTCGTAACCTCCTTCACTTGTTTAAATAATCTTTGTGTACATAAAGCAGCATTGCGATCCTTATTTGTCTTTTAAACAAGTGTCATGCTCAAATTGCATAATGGTTAATATGTGTTGACTGCCGTACAAAATGCACTCTTAGGCATCTTTCAGGGGTAAAAACAGTTTTTGGAGTCTGTAAATACTTAACTACACACAATCTATAATTATTGGAACAAATTCTTGTTAAGGAATACATTTGTGGTAATTTTTAACTCTCATTATACACGTTGTTTTGTTATATGGCGTATGTTTTGGGAATCGAGCTGGTGACTGCCTAATAATAGGAACGAAGAGAATCTAAGTTAGGAGATCCCCATTCTTAGTTCAAGGTTGAAGTTAGCGGAGTCTAAATAGACCTGGTTCTGTGTGCCACTATGGAAACTTGCACCAGCTTACATTGCAGTCCACCAAAAAGGCCTAGAGAGTGACAGGGGAAGTCACTGCTGCTTTGCGACAGCAGCTACACTTATTAACCTTCATAAATTTATCAAACCTGAGTTTACGAAACAAGTAATTTGTAGCAGTGGCAAACATTGTGAAATTTAGCGCGAATTATGATGATGGCTACTGTTTTATTGTGTTCAGAAATATTGACTGCTCAAGGTACACTGTTCTTGTAACTGTGAGTATGAGATTAATGAATATGATTTAGGTAAAATGTTTGGCGATGAATAAAATAGATTGGAGGATTAAAAAACAAAGGACAATGTATTAGAATGCAGTCCAATCTAGCGTACTGTGGGGAGTCAAGCTACACTTCCAAGGATTGCATGGCCCCACTTGTCCCTAAGCATGTTTTGGGCTGAAGGTAATGAAACTTAAGCGTTAAAAATGCTTATGCCTTCGTAGTCACAAACAAAGCGTTGTATTTAGTGACTAATCTTTAACCCGTTAAAACTAACGTTAAATGTTAATGAATGTGCGCACGCGACTTGCCTAGAAATCCGACCATGCAACCATAAATTCTCTGACATGACAACCAGATTCAGCGAAGCGATTGGGGTGAACTACTTTACAGATTACGTTCCAGTTAAATTAATAACATCAAGTCGATGCAATAATAATTTAACCAAGTGTTCACAGGGCAAACCTAGCATAAATTATAATACCCATTTTATTTATATTTTACCTGTGGCAATTTGACACTTAATTATTGGTGGAAGTACTTTTGCTGTTATCAAAACGTTGTGAGTAGGTTGAGGTGGCCTTGCACACTGCGATGACTGAACGGATTAAGCCAGCAACTAAGTTAAAATACAACACACAAAACTTTGCTGGATAAACTTAGCTGAAAACAAATGTTTGTAACATTAAGGTTTTAGACTTCAGATTATGGCATGAGTTTGCTATGAGACATCTTGCGATTTAAGAAATGATGTTTACAACAAATACAGTGTTTAATGGGCTGACTCAATTCGAGTTACAAACAGTCCTTGAGAAACTTATGTTTCACAAATTTGTTTTTCGAAAATAATTAATCGCAACTGCTAATAGCTTTCTACTTTATTTTTCAGTATATTTTTAGGTGGAATGGAGGATTCCAGAGGCTGATTTCTAGTTAATAGTGTTTTGAAATCCTACATTTTTTTCATTCTGAGACTTAAAATGGTGAAATTCCTATAAGCGTTCCTGGATAGAAAAACTTACATCCTTTCAAAGTAATTGAAGTGGCAAATACTGCACGCTCATGGAATGAAAAACTGATTAGCTACCTACATATCAGGTTATGGTGAAATATTCGCAAAAGGGCCTATGTGAATCCATTCAGCTTCGACACAAAATTGAAGTTTGAAGCTTTTAAATAATATGTATATTGAGTGTGTTGAAGAAGGCGCGTCAACAAAATTCAGTTCAGAGCAAAACAAATACATAAAAGAATGTGTGAAAGATCATTGGGAAACACGTTGCTAGAACAGGAGTGCCGATATCTCCAGTTTGCAGCTAAGGGCCTAAAATTAAGACTGCTTGCGTAGAATCACAATACTTCTACACAATATATCTTACGTATGTCACTTTAGCACAAGTGCTTTAAAGTTAGTTGTTTGGCTAGAAAACGCATTACAGCAACTACTCTAAACAAAATCCGAAAAATTTAATTTTAGCACATTGTCAAAGTTGCATTTCGTCCTTATTCCCCAACTATGCTAATATCGAAACGCTGTAAATTATATGAATAAGTTTGTAAATAAATCACGCTCTACTGACTGCGTGGAATTTTTTAGCTGATGGCTTTTATGGCATCTGTCAGCTATTTACATGAGTGAAAAGGTGCCCACACAGAATGCAACAAGGATTTTAAAATCTGGCAGCCAATTGATAAAGAAACGGTCTAGAGAAAATTAACACGTTTTAGTGGGAGGCACGCCTGTTTGTCATCTTGGTGGGAGTTGTTAAAGTTAGCTGAGTGTTTAAGCCTAAGCTTTCAAATTTGGCTGGATTAAACACCATTTTCGGAATTAAACTTGTGGTTTAACAGATGTGTAAAGAAGGAGAATTGTTTGAAATTGGAATCAACAAACCAGAATTGGACACATACGGTAATCACGTGTACTGACCGCATGACTACGAAATTGCTTTCTACTTTTGCTTTAGAGAATGATATGCACGTTTAGGTTTTTTAATGCATTCCTCAAGTTCAGCTCAAGATATTCCAAATACCGAACATAAAACAAATTATAAAAATTATAAAGTTACAAATTATAAAGTTACTTTTTGGTATTTTCCAGCCAAATCTTTCTTCTCATGTTGGAACCTAATAATGTTGGTGCTGGTTTAAATAACATTTTCTGAGGCAGACGAAATTTTAAAACGCGGAAAACGAAAATCATATTTAAGATCGAAACGGCATCTTGTATAGATACTTGTTAACCTAGTTCGTGAAGCGCGGTTGCATAATTATCCCATGCAAGTTAAGCCAATGCGTCATTTTTACTACACTGCACGATTTATCTTCCAAAAGTGAGATTACATACATTTCCTTGATTCGATAGACCTAGTTTCCACCCTGTGTCTAAATGAAGTTACATTTGTGTGCATCACAGGGATTGCGGCTCAAGCGACGTGGGATCTAATCTTATCCCCTCTTAGATAAAGTTTGAAAATTGCCTTTATAGGCATGCGAATTCTGAACTACAGCTCATCTTAATTGTTTAAAATAATTAAGCAATATGATGCTAAAAATTATCGCAGTGACAATTTTTTTATTTGGTGAAAAGGAAGATAACATTGGTACGACTACTGTTTCCATAGTTCAAAGCAGACAAAGAAGTATTAATAAATAACGACTAAAATAAAACCTGAAGACATTTGTGGAAAGCTCCAATGGCATTTACTGTAAGCACCAGTTAGAAGTTCTCGAATTTTCATAGACTGTGATTTTAAATTAATTGTGACCTTTTGGAAAAAGTGTTACATTCAAAAGGCCTTAAGTTTATATTCTAGGGCATTATGAAAAACATGACTGGACAGAAATAGTTGACATCCTTCCCTGTTTCCCATCCAAACATTGCTCTTATGCACAAATTGGATTAAGTTGTAAAAAACACTCAATGAAGCTGGTTCTGAATTGTGTGCCTGATGAGTAAACATAAATTTTTACTTAAAAATGTAATGGGTATGCCGAAACTTTTTATCACTAGAAAATCAACCGCTTCTTTTAACCTTTCGGGAGCCCACCGCAATAATCATTTCAGTGTCCGTGAAAGCTAACATCTTTAAAAGACGCACTGTATCTTCCTACTTAGCATCTATGTCTTCCACTATACAATGACCAATTTAAAAAAGACGTAAAGGATTCACCTACACAGAGACTGTCGAAGTTTAAAGTGTCCCTTTAACCTTTGTATCGTGAGTTGAGTTTTAAGCACACGCCACGACTTCGGCAAACTAATAACTTGGGATGTTGAACCAGTTTCTGCATTGAAAAAACCGTTAATCTGCATCTCCCGTTATCTCAATTTTAGGACAAACATTCCACTTCTTGACGTTACCTTTGTGACGGTTTGTTATCTTAAAATCCTTTTAACGCCATTCTCTAAGGGCCATGTTTGCTATATAATTCTTGGTATCGCAAATTCAATCCTTATAGGAAGAGAAAAGCAGCAGCATCATGCTTACTTCTTGCCTTGATTGAAAATGTGGTTGATGTATAAAGTTAACAATAACTCACAATAACATCATATGGAAATGTTGACAGTTTAAGGAATTTAGCACCTATTTTCAGTGAAAGTGTGACATACGATTAATTAATTTAAAGAAATGCACCACTTACAAACATGTTATTTTCAAACTATATATTTTTAGCATCACAATTAATTATTTTCTGAATTGAGTTCATGTAGTCATTTCGTTCATATTTATAGGAGCGTACGAACACATCTTCATATTGTTTAAATGATGAGCTCTTGCATCGTATACAGACACTGGGAGCAAGTTTCGCGTGTAATTAATTTTCTAAAGCAAGCTTAGATTTTTCAGCACCTAGGCAACTTAAGCAGTTTTATTGGATAAAATAAAAGTGCTCTTATAAAAAAATCTGATAATTGTTCGTCCAATTTTTTATTAAGTTTGCATTTACATCATTGCCAAATCAGGAATACTGTCGATCTGGAAAAATTAACATGTAAAGAAATAGACTAGTAGTTTATCTAAGAATCGTGAATTACGAGTTCAATGTCAAAATTTAACTAGTTTTCGTGATTACGTTAAGTGGTTTTGAATGTTTAACTCATTAAGGTTAGTCTTCCGAAATGAAAATTTAAGTTAAAGTGGTGAGGAGCTTATTTGAGTGACAAAACATTGTTGGGTGATCCAACTCATACAACAACAAATGCGCTCAACAGCTCTTCCTAAGTCCAAACAAGGTTAGATCTTATTGATTATTTCGAATTTTCCTATCTACAAATATTTGCAACAAAATGGGCTTTAAGCTTATCACCACAATTCATTATTGATGCTAAAGTGGTGCGAGCGATGTTGAAATCAAATCTGGTATTTTTTGACAACAAGGAAGCCAAATTTCACGTGTGGCCATCGTTCCCATGTTGATTCTGTCTTATTTGTCACAGTAGTAGCTTAAATTGTTCCTGTGTATTAGCATCAAGAATGGAGCGAAACTGTTTCTAACATGCCCTGTTCGTAGTGAGACACTGTTGTAACTTACCGAATTTTCTACCCGGTTCCTCAAAAAATTTAATCTGCCTTCGACACTGGAACTTTTGCTGAAAAAAGTGGCAGTCAATAACTTTAAAGGCCAGAAATTCAAAAACAATGTCACAAGGCTAGTGGCTATTTGGAGTTCTAATTACTGGAGAACACAGCCAAAGTCTAAGATACAATTCACTTTATTCTCTTCACTTTCTTATGTAGAAAACTAAATGGATTTACAAACACCGCGTTTTACTTTAAAAATCACATATACAAATAGCCATAATTGAATTTACAGTTTATAAATGTACTTGTAAATTTTAAATAAAGTTAACATATCCCATATAAATGTTATCAGTTAACTAAATGTTTAAATTATTTGCAAAAAAAGAGTAGGGCTGTGCTGCTTTCTGCATCTTATAATCATGTCACTTATATTGCACTTAGTTTTGCATTACTAACCCCTTGCTGACATTTCATAGAGTTAAAAATCAAATTTTAAAAGTAAAAATTGCTCTGTCAGAGTGGTTTTTACATACTACTGACCTAGATTATCACAATCTTAAGCACCAGAATTAAAGTGAGCATTTTGTATAATCGACAAATCCCTAGCATGTGGTATGATTTGGATTACAAACTGTGAATCCTAAAAGAATAATTGCTTGAATTATGTTGTTGTCGCCATGGTCGCATGTAATGAATGCTGCTTTGCTCAATGGAGCCTAATACAGTTGAATAAATTTTGCTAGGTTGATGGTTAACGCTAGTAGAAAATTGTTTCATGGATGCATTACCTATAGAGTAATGAAGTAATATGTCACAGTCGTCATGGTAACAACCAACATGAATCGTTATTCCATTTTGTGTGTAGCGTGCCATTAATCGGTGATTGACTTTTAGCTTAGTGCAAAATTTCTACGTTTGTGAGATATATAAGTGCCATGTTTAGCCTTTGTCTAGTTATTTCGATGTTCATTCAATTATTAGTCAATTATCACAAAAAAGCTAAGTAAATTCCTTAAAATGTGCACTGTTTTCTTGGAGGGGCACTTCAAGCGCATGGTACAACTAAAACATTTCACTTAAGCTCATTGTTTTTTGTTTCTAAATTTTCTCCGTTTAAAGTTGCTACTAAATGTGCATACATTAAAATCATTAAATTATTCATTTTGCTTTAGTTTTAAATTGCAATTACATTACTATAAAAATGCAAAACAACTGAGTTGGTTAGTTTTACACAGAGCATTTCAGTACAAGTGAAGCTCGAGTAATGAACATTTTCCGACCTCCATTAGAAACTTCGATCTGCTAACACATTGAGCAAAACTCGAAAGAAAATGTTTGTGGTGTGAGAACAAAATTATCTACCTTGATAATTTTTATTCAAAAATAACATGAAAACCTCTGCAGGAACCAGTTTTATAGTAGCCTATAATATAAGCATTTGTGGTGAATAGTTGCTTACACCTGATCTGCAATTGGATTATTAATGGTAGCAGACAAAAGGGAAGCAGCGTAAAAACATAGGAGAACTTAGAAAGACTTCCAATCATCATTACCTCACAGAATGTATTCCTCCCAGTACCCAAATAATTAGTCAAGACTAAAGCTTCGTCATAAGTCAACACACATTCCTGTTTTGGATTGTTTGCTTACACCTTTTAAATTCTGTTCACGATTTTTAAATGACAATGGCAAATAATTAGGCTACTGGAGTGTGCCGTTTCAAAAGCACGTGACTGTGAGTTTTATAAGCACTTCGCAGAAGTTTAATTAAAATACCTGTTTCAAATTACAATGGTTTCTTAATTGTCTCTTCAAATGGTTAACCTGATTAAAATTGGGATCCAAATTGTGATCGAAATGTAGAATCAATGCAATGGGGTGTCATTTAATGCAACGTTAAGCACAGTTATCTACACTATTAAAAGTCTGTTTTGTGCATTGGGGATTGCATTGGACGAAAATATCGAGAAAGTCAACTTTAAAATTAAAATGCTGGAGGCCAAAAGCAGGTAATAATATGTGTTGGGAAAGGCAGATTCCCTCATTGCTCACTTCACATCGACTCTTTTCGCACAATTAGTCCACTCAATACTGGTTCACGTTAACACCTTTCACTTAGTTTTATTCATTCAAATCATCGGACCAGGATTGCTCAAGTTTATGTGCGCGACGCATTCAGACAGCATAGTTGTCCTTTGTCTGTGACTGTGCATCTTTTTTCACTACTAAATGGCTGATTCAAGTACTCGCATTCTGGGCATTTTCGGTACAAGGAAACCGGGCAAAGTGAATAGCGACAACTGGCATGTTAGGTACTGCAATGATGCTTTACCGTTGCTTACTAAAGTGCGGGGCATATTTTCGAAGCAACTTTGTGCAGTTTAAAAATTCCTCCTGCACCCAAGCTATCGGCAAAATTTGTGGGAAAGAAGATGGTGCTGGAAATTGCACGTGCATCAGATTAAGTCATTGCGCACAGTGATTGTGTACTAAAATGTACCACTTCGGAACTACTAGTTGCTAATTTAAGTGTCCGAGAACAAAGAATTGACAGCAGGCACGATCGTCTATTTTGGAACCGATCTAATTTGTGTGTAAGCATAGGCACCTTTTTTATACAATATTTGCGATCAATGCTACAAGAGAGTCATAGCAACCAATGAAAAGTGAAAGGTGAACCACAAACTAATCAGCTTGAGTTATACTTGTTCAAGTGGGTTGTTACTCATGTCTCAGGTGACAATATGCCACAATATTAACCGCGAATTTATTCATTACATGCGTTACATTCATAATACCTGTAAAGTACTTATGATAAAATTGATATTAATCCAACAGTTAACAAACCGTAGTTTCGCGGAATTGAGAGAGTCTGACATTAAAACTAGGATATCTTTCGCCAGCAAGTTAAGCCATCAGTTACAAGGTCAGGACACCCATACCATCAGAAAAATTTTTTTGTCTAAATTGAAGTGCCCTGATCCGTTATGAACGGTTACTATAACCAGCTACTATAATGCACATCTGGCACCATTTTTAACTTAGGCATGAAATCTTTTAGTAAACGAGGCTTTTTAAGAGCAGCTGTGACTTCTTATTTTAACAACGAAACACTGTGCATCAAGTTTAGATTTCTATTTCGCAGCCGCATTTACCAAATAGAGAATTAAGGAAGCGCTGGCCTTTCATTGTTTTTGGGCTAGCCCCCCAGCTTCCAATAATTAAAAGAGTCCTTTTAGCCTATCCTATTTTTAGCCATGCCGTGACACTGTAGTCACGAAATTAGAGCATTTTTAAAAATTTCTACCATGTGCAATTTCGAATTTTGACAGCACATAAATATATCTAATGTATTAACTAGAATGGAATTGCCTAATCTTGTGCAAATGAGTCCTAGTAAAAACAACTTTAGTTTTAACTACTTAGATTAACGAGAGCAAACTTGGCGCTGGAGAATCTGATTGCCAACCTGTCTCTTGGGATCCTTAGCAGCTATTAAGGTTATTTTATCTTATAGATTTTATAATGCCTAAAAGTCATCAGTTTGCCTAACGCAGTAAATGTAAATAGTAATTTGCGTGTTCTACAACAAAAAAGACAAGGCGTGTAAAAGTGGACGGTTAAGAATTGGATTTTAAATCAGTTTCCGTAAATCTGGAATTGGAACTAGAATACTATAAACCATGAATCCTCACGCTGACTTCTAATTGAAGAACCACGTGTAAAAATACGTCAAGTAATTTGCCAGACCTAGTAAGATATTTCTTTGGGTTGCATAATTTTTATTCAGACCCTTAATAAAGTGACGCCGATCATAGTTTATGGTGCAGAGTTTTCGGAACTACCGATGATTTGCTGCCTGAAGAAAGCTAAGGATTTTTAAAAATGTCTTGGCATTTGCCAGACGTGAACCTGATGACTAAGAACATTTATTCATTCGTTAACAAATGCTATAGTTGAAATATTCACCCATAGCCTCTATTACTCTAAAGACGTGCTTGTAAAGTATTCATCTCATTTGTAGTTAAAGCAAACATGATGAATAAAATGAAAACTGTGGATATTTATATTACTCTGTAGCAGTCATTTTCTATGTTTTGCTTTAATACACCCAAATTTTAGTTTCGATAACCAATATACCTCAAACATTTTCGTTGCTTATATTTATGACTTCCATTATACACTGCTAGGAGCTTGGTTTCTAGGGGTGTCAACAGAAAATATGATAGATTATCCAGAATTAAACATTTAAATCAGGGGGAGCTTTGGGTTTGTATTTATTGGTCTAAAATTAGAACACGAGATTTGATTTGGCCAAGATTTGGCCAGAAGCTTTGGACTTACAGCAGCGATTAAAGTCTTCTGGGTTCGTAGTATTTGATGACGTTTTTTTTCACGAATTAATTTTCTGAAATGAGCCATGAAATTTGAGTAAAAGTTAACTAAGTTCCAGTGGATTTCTTCATTTTACTGATATTAGGCCTTCAACCCCTTAGGTGGCCTGTAAATACTCTTTCAGAGACAAGTAGCTGTCAAAAGTGAGGACTTTTTGCTGCCTGGAGGCAAATTTTCTCGCCACGTACACATATAACATTGTTTAATTTGATGGTGTAGGGAAGCTTTAAAAACTAACCTTAGTTTGGCTTTAACTTCTAAATACTGAGGTAATTTTTGCAGTCTAGTTACAGTTTGTAATACCAGTGGGATGTTTTAAGTAAAGCACATTAACCTGTTTATGAAGTAAATTTACCTAAATTATTAAAAACCTTACCTAAGGTCTCAAGCGCTCTTATTTTAACTGTCAAAGGCTAGATTAAAAATTATAAACAGTTATTTATCGTTTTCCATTTAACGAATGTCTTGGAAAGTTTTGAAATGTGGATTAGTAATCCTCATGACATGGACATGACCTCACTTGTTGAATGTCGCTTTCATTCTTGGACAGAAAACGTAACATTTGCTGGATTATTTCCGCATGAAACTTAGTTTTACCGTACTGGTATTTGTGGTACACTAAAAAAACAGTAATGAGCACACACATTGCACTTTAAGCCTCTCTGTTCGTCTTACAACATGTCATCCAGTCCCGTGACTTCTGTTCAAACATCGAAATGCAAAAATTACACATAAGATGTCTAGCTTGACTGAGAACTCAAGAATAATCAAGTGAGCAATCTTAAAATTTTATGACTTTATTTTGGTGTGGTTAAATTTAATGAAACAATCTGCAAGAACAATTTAAATAGGCCAATTTTTCTCGGTGAATTATAAGCTCAATGGTCCTATCATGTATATTGGTTGAATCAAATCAGTGTTTTCAATCCCTGGTAAAGACATTGTTCTTAAAGATTATTGTTCAAAAAATAACAAACTAATTGTACAGTTAAAATACCATAAAATGAAATGTTTACATTCAATTAGCGTGACATTCTCTCCGCGCGTGATTTAACTTCAAGGGTTAACTTTAGCAGCTTGAATTTGTAGACCGTCGTGCCTAAGTTAAGACAACATGATACACTGCCGTTTCTAACCTCATTTCTACTCAACGCGCTTCTTGCATTGTTTTGTGCTGCAAAATATTAGTCTTGACGAGGAAATCCTTACAATGACAAAGTTAATAAAATGTAGAGCAGATGGTAGCAAATGACTGAGATTCCATTTTTACACGCTAAAATAGCTGCAATTTTCACCTTTTATAAGCCAGATAATTCAAAAGTTTAAATAGGAATGAAGAAGATTCAAAAAGTCTACGAAACATTCCAAAGGTGGTGGTGACTAAATCAGGTTTTGTGGGCGCCTGAGTTCAAAAGGGTCAACAAATGTTATATGTTAATCTCTAATCTTATTAAATTTTTTAACTGCACTGAGCCTGCTACCGTATGCACTGAGATATTAATTTATCAGAGGCTAGCGGGAAGCAAACAACATCGCAAGCAGAACTTGGACGCGTCGGGTCATCGTTTTATGGATAGGAGAATCAACAATTAAGTGTGATGTGTAAAACCAACTGATGTAACTACGTTTATTCCAGTTCGTAACCACAGCTAACATTTAATTCAGATTTCTAAACGAGACTAACCCAAAAGTATTAAAAAAAGCCATATGAATAGCTTTAGAATTCTATTGTCAATTGCCAAATTGATTTATGGTGCTTTCATTTAAACTGCGTCATATAACACTTACATTAAATAAACAAGTTTCCTCAAATTTCTCATCAAAATGTACTTCATTAATATCGTCAGGATATTGGCCGGTCGCAGATTAACTTGTTTTAAAAATGTCCGACGGCTGACCAAATGGGCAACAGGCATCTCTCTCAACCCATTCGTCACACTTGTCTCTTGGTTGTCGATTGAACATTTGACTACTCGATTCTGCCTCACCTATACGGTAGTGCTGCAAACATTAATTCAGTTACCTTGTTACGAACCATCGACATACCACGGAAGTGGCTTACAGAAATGGCTAATAAAATCCACGAAGTCCTACTTTAAAGAGAAGGAAAATAAACAATTTCTCCTAGCGTAGCAACATTCACGAACGACTTGGGTACTGAAAAATTGCAAAAAGAAATGGCTAACCCATCGTAAGTGGTTAACTGTTTTTCTCATCAACAGCCGCAATGTTGGCAGCATTCTTTAGCATATTTTCGTCGATCCAGTAAACCTAGGAAGTAATCTACATTATGTTGGTGTCATTATCGCCACGGTAACCATGCACGAGCCTGTAAATACCCATGCAGCCATCTCGGGTCTTCGAACCACACAAACTCACATTCATTAAATACGACAACCGACCCATAACAGCGACGACTAGGTAAAGTGCCAAAGCTAGTCGTCGCCGATACCACAAGCTCTTTTAAATCTTATTGAAACTGATGCCGAGGTTACCGTAACTCTCCCAAAGCCTGATAAACTACATCTTAACGCCTTTGACCAACCAACTTAAACTGTTAAAAACTCTACCATCATAACTTTCACCTTAAGTTTGAACCTAAGAGAAATTTTCTTTGATTTTACCATGGCTAATATGAATTATATTGAATTTCATTCTCAGTTTGGTCTTGTAGTCGACGTCGGCAAGCGAAAGCTCATTGGAGTTTTAGCTTCAATGAATTCGTTAGGACTCCGTTACGCATTGTCCAAACCTAAGAGTTATGAATAATTCTTGCGTTTCTCAAAGTCGTCAAGGTAGCTCAGACATCCAACGAACGTACTTACCTAGTCGTGTTGGGATAAAAGGCCTACCAATAATTGCTAAATCTCGACTATTTGCAACTGATAAGAGGAAGTTGAGTATAGCTGCTGAATTAGCATAAGTCGCATCTCCAGCAGCTCCTGAGCACCCCATTACAAATGATACCTAAAAAATGGAAGAACTGGAGATCTTTTAGCTATTTTTGGGCCACTAATTATGCTGCAGTTCCTGACCGCAACTCTGGTCTACACATTCCTAACTTTTCTTTGGTTTTAGATGGTAATTCAACTTTTTCAATATTATCACCAGATGCCTGCTGCCTTCAATGCCCTACCCAACACTGTCATCATTACTCCATTTGGATTATTTGAGTTCTTACGAATGCTCTACTGTTTAGGTAACATAACCCAGACTTTTCAGATGTTCATAGGTCAACTCATGTTGGTTTTGTCTTCGTTTTCATTTAAAATTAGATGGTCGTTATCAGCGAAGATAACAGTGAAAAGTTTTCACTTAGTTTAAAGTCTATGCGTTAAAGAAAACCCTCAAGCACTGTTTACTGGATCTTATCGCTGAATGAGAAGGAAGTATCAAATCGGAAGTACCTGGTGCCAGAATAACCCCATATCTTGTGGTCTTCGGTGACTGACTTACTTGAATATTATTTTACTCGGATTTAGGTCGCTGTTTTGAAATTGTAGGCAGAATTTAAGGTAGTTTCACATGTTTTCGCAATTTCTGGATAAGACATAATGGTGGACATCCCTTTCAGGACAAGCTTGTTTTATGGACCTGTAGAAAAATGAAAAATTCCGACCTTAGGATTCCACATTTAAGGCTTTATTAGTTAGCGCTGCAATTAAATATTGGCAACTAGTGCTGGGGATTGATGAATTGTTGACGTTTACATTTAAGTGTTACAATTTTTCGACAATGTTGCCATCCTTGGTGAAGTTTGTAAAGGTAGGAAATGAATCATGCATTCGGCAAAGAAAGTTATCTGACTGTCATCGTAAAATTATTTTCAATTGAACCAAAACGTGATCCATTCTTGCAGTCAATATGACATTTAAAACTTATAAATGAGTCAACAGAACTCTGTTGAGTTAATACACACTGTTTTCGTAAATTCAGTACACGATTCGTGCAAAGTCACTATAAAGGCTTTATTTCAGGTAGTTTAACTTGGTCCTCTGGACTCTCAGAAAATGATCTATCACTACCTCACTTCAGCAATCTTTTTGCAGTACTTTCATGCAAACGATTTTTTGTTTGTTTATAGCCTGCTGACAAGCCCAGGCTTTAACACCTGTGGGCAGCAATAAATCAACATATTTTATGTCTTATATGTCAACTTCTACATAATTTTCCCCTTTGCTCTGATTATTTTTCAGTGTAAATAGAACTAAATATCGTAAAGCGTAGATAATGTTGATGATAGAGACCCAAAAGCTATGCATGAACTCATTCGTTTTACGTGGAGGCAAACAATGCGAATTTAACAAAAAACTTAAGGCATACACCTTGGAAGTCTGACTGTCGTTAACGGGAAAAGCTGACAACAACGCGTCCAAATTATCAAGAACAGAATAGTTTTTGCATGAGCGATTAAAAAGCCACTCAGTGTATATATGTATAAAGTTGAAATAAATTAAATGAATACCACTCAACAAAAACCCGTTACATAGCATGGATCATATATTAATTAGTCTCTTTCTGAAATAACTTGCCAAGCATGATGGTAGCCTTGTGCAAAAAATTCATAAGCAACTTGATTGTTTACCAAAAGAGGCATCCATGGAAACATCCATAACTGCGTTACTGGTTCTTCGTTCTGTCCCGAAAACCAGTGCGTTCCTTTTGCCCCTACATATGCTAGAATTACGTGCCCTTCTTCTACAAAGGAAACCATTCGATTTGGTTGCTTGATTCCTGATGTGCTAGTAATTTTTAGTCACGAAAGGCACTCAAGGTTGCAAAATTTGGGCGGATGCATGTAACTGTTTGATAGGTTGTGAGAAAAGGACATTGTTCGAGGATAGTTAAGCTTTTAACTCTAGACGTTAAAAAGGGATTACAAAAGAAACATGGTTACTTTACACACGGAATACTTAAAATACCGTAAAAGGTGCTTACTCCCTTGTATTGTACTTCGAATTTTTCAATAAGCTTATGGCCAAAAGTGCAGCCAATAGAAACTTCAGAACAGACGTTTTAAATGCTGTCAGTTGTAGCAACTGAATAAAAACCATCAAAACATATAAGATAGACCAATTGGTACACAGTAAGTGATAATGTGTCCATAAATTTGTGCGTCTTAGTCAGCAACTGTTGACAGAAGAGGTAAATTCCATATTTTGAAAATGTCCAATGAAATTTTAGAACTTCGCATTGGTTAAGAACACAGCGTAGTTAAAATAAGAAAAATACCAGAGACTACAATGATTTCACCTTTGTACCATCACCTACTTCTAACACCAAACACGTTTTCAACTTGACTTCCATCATTCAAAAAATTTTTAAATATATTAAGGTAGCCGGTTTACAGAAAATGTCTCAAAATTCAAATGCAGAGGCTCGATTTAAAATCAAATTAGGCTAATATATTGAAACGAAAACTCGAACGAAACAATTGGTTTAAAATATGAATTTGGATTTACCATAGTTGTAAGCAAACAGCTAGCTAATGTATATTTATAAAATACCATGCGTTGCGTTGACCAAACACAGAAACTTCACAGGGTTCAATTATTTCGACACACACTAGCACAGTGCTGATGAAATCCTGGTTTAGCTAGCGAAGTTCATCTTAAAATATGACCTGTATATAAATCTTCTGTAACAGTAAAAGTTTTTTGGAATTACGTGGTTTAAAGCGAAAACCATTTTAATAAACTTTTAGGTATATCATTTGGTGGTAATATTCATATTCGGTGATCATCTGCGAGTCGTTGTAGATCCCGAAGTGTCAATTCCACCAGACTGACTAGTTTTATTTTAAGATAATTTAATACGTATACAGTCTACTATGATGACCTCAACTTGGGAAAAATAGTTACCCGTTTGATTATGGGATTCTACTTGTTCATCTTCATGCTAGAACAGCCGATTATTAGTTTATTTTCATAAAGGGCAAAAATATGCACGCTCGACTATGTCAGTGTTCCTTTTATAAGCATACTATTAACCGATAGTAATTTAATTACATCTTGCGTCAACATAGGCTTTGAGAAATTGAATTAATTTGCAAGCAGGGTTACTGGTGAAATGGAAAAAAATAAAAGGCCATATTCCTGTAGTGATTCGTGGGTCTAAATGAAGCGAGTTTTCTAACCGCAAAAGACATTCAAGCTATTTGCTAGGATTGTGCTCCAGTCCCTTGGAATGATGTCAGTGATCTA